>VDFB02063007.1:0-81465 GCA_007258455.2 Sequoia sempervirens
GGTTGGGCCTCCTCCCTAACATAAATTATGTGTGGTTGGGTCTCTTTTGCTCTAGTATTTAAACTAGGTTGAATTTCCACTCCAATTTTTGTATGTTTAGCCTCTACATGTATCATATGAAAGATAAATTATAATATATAAGACCTTTTTAACTATATAAACCAAAAACTATTTTTCAAATAAACTCATCTAAAAAAATTCACATTTTTTTAATTATCTTTCATATAAGCTTACATAACATTGTTTTTCCATTTAGTCTTACATCGCTATAAAATTAAAAATACTTTTCTAACATCATTTACCTTATCTATCCTTTAGAATCTATACTATTTTTGTAAGTGACAAAAAAATTGAAAGAGTTGAATGTTATTAGTGAATAGCAATTCACTAATAATTGTATATGTCACTCAAACACCTACGCATAAAAGATACTCATCCTAAGCACATCAAAGATTCAAATTGGTCTATCTATTTAGTGTATTGTTAGAATGGTTATATAATATTACAATAGTCTTAATTCTTTCATGAGTTCTTATGTGTAATACGTTAGAATAAATAAATCATTAACAATTTAAGAAATGGTAGAATAACTATTGAACAACACATGAGGATGACTTAGATACACTTTTGTTCTACATTTGGAATAGTTTTGTAGTAACCCTTAAAGAGACTTTCCGTATATTTGGAAACTATGATTACCAATAGATCAAGTTTTCTCAAATGTGTTAGGGATGAGATCAATTTTTTCAAGAATACACAAACACTTTTTATATTTTGGTATCCAAAAGAGGTATTCAAAATTTAAATCAAAATATTATTTTGAAATTTATAGGTTAGATTGAAGACCACATATCCAATTAGATATGGATTCCTTACAAGTATCTTCAATTAAATGAATCTAAATATTAGAGCTTGTAAATCCAAAGAAAAGGCTAAATTCAAGATAATAATAGAAGATTATAATTCGTAAAACAAGCCCCAATGTAAGCACTTTAGATACAAATTCAAGCTAGGAAATAACTCTCAATTTCATCCATAAAATAAGTAATAATTATACAAAATAATCAAATGAATTAGTACAATATTGACAAGTAGTGTTTAGTTCATAAATCTAGTGTTCATTTTATGTCGAATGTTGTTCTCAAAAGAATCTAACTAAACAACTTGAGTTAGAAAATACTAACATTGTAGAAAAAGACAAGGGTAAGAAATAATGAAGTCTAAACCTAGTGTCATGGTGGGAATGGAAAAATATCTAATTCCTTTGCAAACATAGAGGAAGTAGAAATGTTATTCCTCTTCAATATGGATCAATTATCAACTTGTGTACTTCATTATTCTTAATAGAAGAAAAATAATCTAATTTCTTCTAATAGTTCAAAAGATTAAACTTAGCACCTACACCTCAACCAAAACCATACTCCATTGGATGGTTTAGTTTAGGATCTTAAGAACATGTCACTAAATAGTGTCATCTAGTATAAAACATCAAGCCTTTTAAAAAGATAATCTTTACAATGTCCATCCATTAAATTTAGATATGTGATATTTTATGTAGGAAAATATATATTTACCATTGGATTGTAGTCTATGAATAAAATCTAATAAATATTGTCATAGATGTTGATAATAAAATATATCACATTTGAAGGTAGTACCTAAGTTGTCACTCATCAATACTAATAATGTAAGAAGTTAGATAGTTTTAGTAATAAATTTATGGTTTTAATGGTGAGGTCTAAATGTATGAATTCCTTTGTAGCACAAAAACATATCATATTTCCTCCAACAACATAAGTAGAGACTATAGAGCTGAACCACAAGTTGGAAGAATACAAGGGTATCTTGTAGGTACCAAAGGGAGTGCATGCATAGTGTGTGATGAGATGTACTATTCATTTGATTCTTCGACTACCTCTACCTAATGCTTCATTATATGTATTGGTTACTCTAAATGAATATATATTTAGATGAAAGGCCTAGGATGTTAGAATGGGGTACACATAATCATGGATTTGTACACATACATAGCTTTAAATAAGTAATTAACCTTTAATCTTTGAGTGCTTTGATTTTAATTTTGCATACACGTGCCCTTATTATAGTTTGTTACTATTTACTACCCTATTGATAACCAATATAAGAATATTTATTTTCACTTCTGAATTTTCATTATCTATGATTATCTCCTAGTTCAATTTTATGTTTCTTAGTCATCTCTTTGTGTTTACACTTTAAATATTACAAATTCCCTATGTGTAAATCTCTTGCATTGTGTTTTGTGTTAGTGTTGAAGTACTCTATTTTAAAACTCATGCTCTAAGTCCTATTTTAATGTTTCTTGACTTTTTTCTATGTCTCAATTGAATATGCACTATTATATTTCTTGGATCTACATATTTCAGAATCAGGTTGAAAAGGTTTAAGCCTATGCAATGCAAAAAATTTCTTATTTGACCAATACCCATCCATCTCTCCTTAATCAATACAATATTGGATTTGATTGTAAACTAATGTCTTTTATTTTATGCTAAAAATTATCTATGCAATCTTCATGCAATAAACTCTAAATTTGATATCATATAATTAAACTGTTTGCTATTTAAATTAAAATAAGAATTTAAAAATGCATACCTTCTTTCTCTTTGAAATATTTTTGCATCCTTTATTCATTTTATCTTTTATTTTTTATTTTGAATATAAATACACAATATTTTTTCTTGTTCTTTTATTTCTCATCTTCTCCTCTGCAAAAATACGTCACAGTAATCTTTTCTTTATAATTTCCTTTCAAAAAATGCTCAAAATGTGAGCTAAAAATATTCTTCCCTTCAAAAAACTCAAAAACTGTGAAATATACTAGCACAATTCTTTTTTATATATAAAATAATTTACAATTTTCTATTTATATAGGAATATTTTAATATTTTTAATTCAATCAAATGACCTTTATTTGAAGATATTTAGATAATAAAATTTTATTTATTCTTTTAAGTTGACCAAAATGACCTTCATTCAAAGATATTTACATATGAATATTGTAATATTTTCTAAGTTAACGAAAGGACCTTCAAACCCTTTGAATGAAGGCCCTTTAGATGTAATTTTCTTTCTAGTCACACAATTTTCTAAAGAAATTTATATTTCAAAGTCTAGATTGGACCATCAAATTGAGGTAGTGGAGCTTGAGATTTTGTAAGATTGTAGCCCTTGAAATAAGCTTTCCAAAAAGTATAATTTTGAAAATTTAATTCAATTATTATATGTGAATACATGTTCAATTAGAATAAAACAAAAGAATGATGTAATAATGTTTAAAACACACTATTCTAATATGCACAAGCCTCTAATTGAGCATCAAATGTATGTGCTCTTGACAATACAAATACGTGGATGCTCTTAGTATCAATACCATAACATTAGTGTTCATTAGATTATGAATTTGATACCATGATAATACATTAAGGATTGTTGATGAAAATGATGGATTTGAGGATAAAATTATATATATTTAGAAATAGGGATGGATGGTTTAGATTTAATCTTGGATCACGAGTTTGATCCATGATTGATGACTGTGATGAGTATGGGTGGAAATCATGGGTGAGTTGATTTTTTTTTTTTTAAATTAATTTTTATTTTGAGTTGACTAAGTTAATTTATTTATTTAACTAAATTGATTGGTGAGTTAAGAGAAGATAATTGATTGCATGAGGACTAAGTGGATTAATGAACTGGTTCATGAAAGAGTTAACTAAGTACATGATTACATTAAGTGGTTGCATGGATGAGTTGATTGTCTACTTGAATGAATGAATTAATTTTAATTGATTAGTTAATTAAATGAAGTGGAATTTGAGGATTTAATTATTTCATTTATGGATATTGTGAGAATATGAGGCATATTTTAGGATTTTGATTTATTTATTTAAAAAAATGTGAGAAGTTAGCTCATTTTCATTAAATAATACTAATAATTTAATAAAATGATAGTAAGGATTAAATGGATAATAAAATGACAATAAATGTAATTTAATGATAGAATGATAATAGATATTGAAGAATGATGTTAATAATAGAGTAATAGTGGAAGTAGAATTAAATTATTGTCTACAATATTTATTTTATATTTTCTACTAATCATAGATTTTCCACCAAACATCAAGGTCTCTTGTTCTTGTTTCAGCATTTTTTTGTTTAAATATATACAAATAAATTTATGTGTTATAGAATAAATGTATGTATAAATTTTAACTAATCTCACATAAAAAATTAATAATAAGTAAAATATGCAACAAAAACTTATGAAAAAATATGTGTGTAGTAGATATTGATGTGACCAACCTATGTTCAAGAATTTAAGTTTTTATCCTTTTATAACGAAATTGTGTAATGGAATAAATGTTACTTTTTAAAAATACTATTAACTATAAAACTAAGTTATTAAAATCTATATAAAAAATTTCACACACAATTTTAATTAAAAAAATCTACATATGAAATTTTGAAATCACCAGACATCATCTTCAAAGTTTTAATGGTTTAGCTACTATAAGTAACATAAAGTAAAAAAACTAGTCAAATTTTTTTATTTTAATGTCTTATTTGGCCAAAAAAAAATGGTACACACTATTGTGGGATCACCCTAATAGAGTGTGGTTGATCATGATATCAACATCCAAGAGTGTTATCATTTTTTAAAATTCCTCTTATGGTATGTACTATTTCTTTGTGTTTTTGAATTTGAATACAAAAAAATGTCATGTTACTCCCTATGATGATGGGTGTGTTATGAATTTAACATTTATTGATGAATACATGGATTGACTATTATCCTTGGACTCATTGTCACTTTTTTGCATCTCACACAAATAGTTATTGAAGGAAACATGTAGAGCAATTGCTCTTGTTTCACAATCAATCTTACTAAAGAATTGAATGCTTTTGCATCCTTTTGTTGGAGTGAATTAATTCTGTGTAAACCATCCCATACCATTTCCATTGACATTGGGTCATATGTGAATAAAATTATGGAACCATAGGAGAGAATAAATAACACTTATAATGCATCACATGTTGATTGCAAACCTAAATATCCTTCTACTTCTTTTGATAAAGATCTTCCTTTTGATGAACCAAATGCACTAAATGTGATTGAGTTTGAAGAGTAGTAGCTCTTATCTTCCATCTACTTGGGATGCACTCTTTAATTTTATGAACTTGACATGCATGGCATACATGATTTTTATAGCAAGCAAAATTAGAGTGATTGTACCATAACCCCCTCCTCATGTAAGTTTCAGTTGTTGATTTCATAAACATCATTCAATCATTACATTTCTTGCATCATGGAAACTATAAGTCTTGGCCTTGGAAACATATTAGCTGGACATGTTTCATTTCTTATTATTCTACCCCATTTTTCAAGAACAAATGTCACATCTCATTTTTGGAACCCTCTAGACTATGCTATTTTATTTTATATTTTGATTATGAACCTAAGAACTCGAGTTTTGAAGAATTAGAATATGTGAACAATTAGTATTATATCATATGGATATATATAGTTTAATTAATGTCAATATGAAGATGGGTTTCATAGAAATGAGAAGGAATATTAAATTTTATATCTAATGGCTTATGTTGATGCTTTTGTATATTATTAGACTAACTACTTTTTTGACTTGATGAGGTGTATGTAGGAGAATGTATGTACTCCTCCAAGATTAAGAGGGAGAGTATCACTAGAGAGAGAGAGAGAATAAAGATTGCCCTAAAAATTGAGAACTCTCTCTCTCACACACACACATCATATACTGCATGATTTCTTCATTATGAGTTTTTGTTTGAATTCTTCATTCTTCTGAGTTGTCTTTAGTATTGTAGGATTGTGAAAATTTTTATGAATTATTCATTTCCCTAATGAAAGTATGAATTTTTTAACTTTTTGTTATAATTTTTTCATAAAGATAGAATATAGTTGTTTTTTATTAGAGGTAAATAATTCTAGGTTTTGAAGGGGCCCAAAATCCTTCACAAAAAAGGCAGTTGAAACAAAAGATAACTACATTAAGTATAAATCAGCCCAAACACAGGGTACCCATAGCAAAAAGTTAGCAAAAAAGGAGGAACACTACCATCAACATTACATATTCTTTAGTATATCTACAGCCTCCATATCGCACGCTACATCCTTCTACCTATCATCAAAGGCATCAGAAATTTCTTTGACAGGCGCACTAGCCAAAGATTTAGCCATGTTACGGGTCCTAGCCCCAAGCCCACCCACATTTACCTTGGTGATCAAAACATTATTCACTTCATCACCCTTATCACCAAACACCTCTTCCTCTAGTAGGTTGCTAGCAGCACCAATCTCACCAAACTAAATAGTCATCTTTCATTTTTTGGAAATATCAAAAGGGGAGGAAATACCAACAAAATAAAAAATACCTCCATATTTTTTCACCTCCCCACCCTTTTCCATGTTAGCAAAAATCTTCTCCAAATGAGTTTCAAGGGAAAGAAATCTACCTTCAAGATTTTGCTTCATAATAACCATTTCATCTACCACATTTTTTGGAGAATTCATAAGATTATCAATTTGATTCTAGCCTAGAGACTCAACAAATTTACTCAACATACCATGAAATTTCATTTTGGTAACATTCAGTTTATGGAACAACCACTTAAATAACTTATAAAAAACAATGGAACCCTCTCTAGCAGTTCCCAAAACATCAAAATTATTTTCCTTATCAATGATGAAGAATCCCTTACCAGAAGCATCCTCCTCATGAGAGGAAATTACCTTATCCTGGCTGGTAGAGGCATCCTTCCCCTTCCCAACAGTTGTCAGAGTTTGGATTTTTCGAATAGACTCTGCAATTCCCGCAGCAATCACCTTTCTTTTCTTCTGCATATCCAGGTCCACAATAGGAGAATCCTTAATGCATTGCCCCACCTCAGCCATAGCCTTCCTTTCCATCAGCAAGCTTGGAACCTCAATAGGAGAATCCACGGCACCAAGTCCACTCATAATCTTAAGAGGAGACTTCATCTCCAGCAGTTGGCTCGTGGACTTAATAACCAGTTTCCTATTGCTTCCCATCTTTAGCTCTCTTTTTTACTTCAACCCCAGAACAGGGGGAGGTAAAGAGACCTCACTAGCAACTTCATTCTACTCCTTCATGCAACTCATCAGCACCCAGCTCTTCACTACAGGTTTCATAACCCTTGTTAGGGTTCAACTCCCCTTTTTTAGACTTCCTAGAAGTAGGGGTTTTCTCTTACATGGTAGCAAGAGAGTCCGGCACATAGTCAACATCCTCCTCGGATTTTGACTCCTTAACCAAGATGAGCTTCCTCTTCTTTCCCTTCTTTCTAGCCTATTCCTCCTCAGAGACCGTATCATATTCTTCCTCTGACTTCTTTAGCTTACCCTTAGGGGCAGCAATTGGCTTGACCACTTCAAAGGATTTAGCATAATCAAAGATTAAAAGGATAAGCCCCACATGCAAAACATGGTTCTTTGGGTTCTTCTTATGGTCCTTGAGGCAAAAATCCATGGAAGCCAAAAGATAATAGGGAAAAGAAATTTATTACGGCGAAAGTGATTGAGCGTAATGAAATGATAGGAAAAAGAATAGAATATAGTAGCTATACAAAGTATTGGCCAAAAGATAAAATATAGTTGTTATACAAAGTGTTGTGATAGATAATCATTTTATTTTTTTTGTCTTATTGTCTTCTCTAATCATTTTAATTGATGTTTCATATGTTTCATCATCATTATGTTGGTTAAATTTAAAAGCTAGAAGGTGGCTTATTCTTATTGTATAAGTGCTTAAATTTTGAATTCTATGTTTGACCTAGTAGAAATAAAAGTTCAATAACAAATCCTTATTCTTGTGCTTATTCATTTATAATTAAAAAAAGATAATTGATAATTTACATATGTAATTATATATGAAGAAATATATACACATCTCTCTCTATATATATATTTTAAAAAGAGAGAAATTAGAAAGCTCGAATGAGTTGTTTGAAATTGAAGGAAAGGATTGCATGCATTAATGAGCATTTGTGTTGAATCACTTCACTTCAAAGTGAAAAAAACTAATAATAACTAGACTTCAATTCCTCTTAATAAGGATCAAATGAAGGAAGGTGGAGTTATGGGGAGTTGTTGGTAGAGAAGATGAGCATTAAGAAGATGATAAATTAGAAGGCAAGGGAGGAAGAGAGTAGGTGAAGGAAGAAAAAGGGGTAGAGCTCAATTTTGGGTGAAAAACGGTATTTTGGTTTTGATAAACATGTATGCAATATCATTCAAACCATAGTTGCAACACTCGCCAAAAAATCGAGGGCGAGTTAACAAAAACTCATGAGTTTTTTTAGCTGGCAAGTTTTCCAAGCAATTGTACACTGAAAAAACTCGCGCGATCTAGAAAATGCCCAGGCAGCTGGCTTAAAAGGCATTTTGAGTTATTTTTTTCATTCATTTGCGTGCTCTACTTTAGAAAAAAACACTAAAATGATGTGTTCCATGACGATTTGTGTGGCTTTAATGGTCTTAATTTGGGTTTTATTGTTAATGCAAAATGATGTACACCATGAAGGTTTGTGTGGTTTGGGGTCTTAATTTGCTGGTGAGGCTTGCACCGACCCCGCCTGTATCACATTAGGAGCACCCAGGGCTGCACTGGATTCCCATGTAGGGCCCCTTTGATTAAAGAAGGGCGTTGCCCCTGACTCCCACTGGGGCACACTGTCCTGCTGGCAAATGCCCCTTGAACCTGTACTAGGCACCACCACCATAAGGGCATTGCCCCTTGATCGCTGGGGCTCACCGAGTCAAGGCACCGCCTTGACCTCACCAAAGCCTTCCACCCCACTAGGCATTTCAAACCCCATTGACCATTTGTTTTTCTAGGTATTCTCCACTATTTACCTCCATTTAAAACAATTTCTATTTTCATTTTGTTTCAGACTATCAGTATCAATGTATTGAGCATTCCACATGAGGATGTGATTTTCTATCTAATTTTCTTTCAAATCAATCAAATATAACAAGACTCCACTTGTTTCTTCTATGTACTCATTTTATTGACTCATTGGATGCATCTTATCATTGAATTTTGCAATAAAAAAGCATTTTTAATGAAGTTTAAGCAATTTTTTAAGTTGGCAAGTTTTTGCCGAGTTTTTTCTGTAGCGTATTTTCTAGGCTTTGCGAGTTTTTACAATTGGTGAGTTTTTTAACTATGATTCAAACCCTTTGGAAATGTTCAATAAGAAGGTTTTGTTTGAAATAATAAGAAAAAAAAAATGCTTTCATATAAGGGAAATATAAGAAGTATGGTTACTCTGTAATCTTGATTATTATTTGAAGTATTAAGTGTTGGAGTAGCCAAGATACACTTGCAAACTCAAATCAATCCACAAATGAGCAATATACAACATGAAAAAATATCATAAGAATGTGATGTGATGTAAAATGTATAAATGTGCCTTGCTTATAAAGACAAGCAAGAAGATGTGAGAAGGTAGGATTCAAACTCTAAATACAGGGCTCCAAGTATGAAACAAGTGTAAGACTCTATGGAGAAGTGTCAGGACACTTGGTGAGTCTACATGAGATGAGCCAAAAGTCTAGATAACCTCTACGTGAGCTTAAGTGCAGTGTGAATAGGACTTACTAAGTAGACTAAAAGCTAACTAGTTTGATAATACCTCTTTTCACACTAACCCCCCCCTCTTAAGTGATATTTAAGGAGTAAGCTAAACACTGAAAAGATGAATCCCCACAACAAGGCCTGATAGGGCACTCACATGTACAATAGTGATCTCTTACAAACAGAGAAGAAAAGAAAACCCAATGGGATTAAAACTCCTCTCCAAAAGGGAGAAAGAGAAGGATAAGACCTCCCAAAAAGATGTCCCATGAAGATAGGAACATGATGATGAAGAACTAAAGCATATTGAAGCTGTAAACTTTTCCCAAGATGAAATGGTGTTTGTTATGATGAAGGGTACTCCCCTTACCATCTCAACCTCACGGAAATAACACAAATAGCACAACCCATATGCAGGAAGAAAACAAAGGTATATTATTATTATTGGAATGGAAAAGAAAATTATAGCATTACATAGGCTTTAATTACAAAAACATTAGTTAAATATGCAAACTAGGACCTTCAAACTCTACTCCATGGTCTCATAACCCACATCCTATTTTTCCACCTTCTACTCCTCCTTCTGTCCAGTTTATCTTATTGGCATTCTTTCCCCTCATTTTTTCCTTAGTACCACCATAGTCATCCAATGAACATTGTACCCTAAACCTATACGTTCGCACCATGAAAACTACCTTCAAAACTGTGCTTCATCGTTAGATCAATGCCATTCACTTTAGGGTTCCCAATTACCTTTAATCCTCTTTTAAAATCACTGACCAAAAATCATATTGATTCACAACGAAGATGTGAAATCAATGGATCATAATGGAACACGTGCTGCCACCTTTTATTATCCTTTTTCCATTTTTTCTGCACATGTCATTCCTTACCACAATACCACCAAAAACAACTTGAATAGTCACGGACTTGCACTTAACCTTCATCACTTTGCTAGTTATCAATGTATCACACGATACCGCCCCACCACAGTCCATCCAAATGACCATTGTGGTGTCATGGGTTACCAGTATACTATAGACCCCCTCACATATTGTCACGAGATTACAGATTCTATACTGTCATACCATAGACAAAACTTTATGGTAAGGAATAAGCCTTCCTACCGATTCGCGAACACTGACACCTTTTCAAAAATCAGGGTTTGACTTTCCCACATGCTCCTTACTCCATACCCATCGTTTGGTAAGATGCAAGCCAAAGCTCTGACTCACGATGCTTGAAATGTTTCCTACACTAACTTCTTCCCTTTAAAATGTTGTGGTGTGGAGTTTCACCGTGCATCTTACATATATTATTAATTAAGTTAAGGTGAAAGCCTTAACACCGAAGCGCAACACCTGACCTTGAAATTCTCCTTGGCAAGTGATAAGAGATAACTTTTAATCCTAAAGCTCAAACTCCTGTAGACCTCCATACTCAGCAAACTCAAGCCAATTCAACCCTTATTGAAAAGAAACAACACAGATCTTTTTGGTTGATGCAAGATTGCTCTTACACCTTGAATGGTCCTACATCAGACACCCGGGGTAATTTGAAAGTGACCCTATCACTTCTCTGGAGCTAGAGGGAAACCAAGATAGTTAACCTTAGACTCAGAAAACCATGATGAATCTTCAATAGGCCTTCCTTTCCATTTCACCAAGTAATCTCTATATTTCCTATTTATTGTGCTTCTACCCACATGACTATCCAAAACTTCTTCTATCTCTTCATTTTCTGCAATAGGTGCTAGAATGCTCCACTGTGTTTTTTTCAATTCATTCTCCTTATCACCTTCATGATATTCTATCAAATTAGAAATATTAAACATAGGTGAAACATGAATCTCACTCGACAACTCTACCTCATAAGCATTTCCTGAATCATGCTTCTTCAGGATCTTGCATGACCCAAACTTCTTCATCTTTAACTTTTTGTACGTGCCAACTGGAAACCTCTCCTTACGCAAATGAACCATGACTTCATCGCCTACCGAAAACTCCTTATACCTTCTTTTTTGATCTTCCTTAGCTATATACTATGAATTCATCTTATTAGTATGTTTTTTCACCTCTTCATGCAAACTTTTCAGGTGTTCCATAAAATCTTCAACCTCAACACTACTCTCCTCTCCCTTATCCATCTTTCTCAATTTAGAAGCGGTTCTAGGACTACTCCCATACACAATATGGAATGGTGATTTACCAGTGCTCTTGTTGACAAAGTTGTTGTAAGAAAATTTTTCCTATGGAATTGGGTTTGTCCCCTACTAAGCATCTCAACAATTTACCCAAAATATTATTCACCACCCCTATTTTTCCATATGTCTATGGATGATGTACATAACTAAACTTTAAATCAATCTTCATCTTCTTCCACAATGTCCTCTAGAATACCCAACGACCTTGGTATCTCAGTCTGAAACTATGCACTTGGGTAGACAATGTAGTTTCACCACCTCTCTGAAAAATAACTCTGCAATATGAACAACATCACTAGTCTTATGACACAAAATGAAGTGTGTCATTTTCAAAAAATTTCCCTCTACCACAAATATAGAATCATGCCCTCTCTATGTCCTTGGTAATCCAAGAACAAAATATATGCTAATGTTCTCCCATGGCCTCTCAGGTATAGGTAATGGCTAATACAATCCAATATTTTGACTTGTTCCTTTTGCCATTTGACATACTTTGCAATCCTGCACAAAATTCTTCACATCCTACTGCAACTATGATCAATAGTAATGTTCACCAACAATGGCAATGGTCTTATCCCGACCGAAGTTTCTAGCTAATCCTCCATTATGTTTCTCCTTGATCAAGTTCTCTCATGGAACACCTTGGAATGCTCAACTAATTCCCTCAAAACAACATACCATCTTGGATTGTAAATTCCAACCATCTCATCCTATCTAGAGTGATAGGATCCATGTAAGCTTTCCAAGCCTCCGCAAAATCAAGATCCTTGGGATACAAACTCTTGAGTTCATTGAACCCAACAACTTCAATTTACATTACTGCTACCAAATTTTGCATCCTACTTAAGGAATTCACAAATTTGTTACATCTTCCACTCCTATGCTTAAAAAAAAATGTATAAATTTGCAAAAATTCAACCCATTTCAAATGCCTTTGATTCATCTTACCTTGACTATTTAAATATTGTAAGGCTTGATGATTAGTAAATAAAAAAAATTCTTTTGGCAACAAATAGTGTCTCAATTTCTTCAAAGCCTATACTATAGCATAAAATTCCTAATCATAAACATAATATTTCTTCTTTGCATCATTCAAATTTTCACTAAAATAGGCAATGGGTTTACCTTCTTGACTCAAAATAGCTCAAATGGAATTGCCACTGGCATCACAATCTACCTAAAATACCTTGTTGAAATCTAGAAGTGCCAAAATCGGTTGCTCTGTAACTTTATTCTTCAACATCTCAAAACTCTTTGTTGCTCATGTAGTCCACTTAAACTCTTTTCTATCCCATCTCATTGTTTCATTTAGAGGTGCACAAGTACTACTAAATCCTTTGATAAACTTTCTATAAAAACTTGCTAAGCCATGAAAATATCTCACCCTTGTAGCACTCCTTGGTGTAGGCCATTCAATGATATCTTTCACCTTCTTTGGATCCATTTTAAGACCCTCTGTTGATATAACAAATCCAGGTACACCAATTCTCTCTTCACAAAACTGCACTTTTTCAAATTGACTAACAACTTCTCCTCTCTCAACTTCTCAAAAACTTTTCTAATATGCATCAAGTGCTCCTCCAATGTCTTGCTGAAAATTAAAATGCCAAATCCAAATAAACAATAACAAATTTACCCAGAAATTCTTTCAATACCTCATTCATGAGTTGTATGAGTGTACTCGATACATTGGTTAGACCAAAATTCATGACTAACCACTTGTACAAAACTTCTTTGGTTTTAAAGGTTGTCTTCCATTCATCTCCTTCTCTAATTCAAATATGGTGGTAACCACTCTTCAAATATATCTTCATGAAGTACTCAGCTCCACTCAAACAATTTATGATGTCATCCATCCTCAACAAGGGAAACCTATACTTGATATTGATCTGGTTGATGGCTCTATAATCTATACACATCCTCCATTCCCCATCCTTCTTAGGTGCTAATATTATAGGTATTGCACATGGACTCAAACTCTCCCTGATCAATCCTTTTCACAACAACTCTTCATTTTCTACTAGAGTCATTCAATGGGCTTCCTTATTTGGAAAAATAGCTCCAGGAATCAGGTCCATCTGATGGTTGATCTTCCTTACTATAGTAAAACCTTCAGGTATGTTATCAGAAACAATACCCTCAAACTCATTCAACAAATATTGAACCTCTACAAGTACCTCACTATTGTCTTCTTTTTCAGCTCTAGGGATTAATGCAAAGCACATATGCTCATGTCTCATACCTCCTAGGAACTTTCTTCCATCAACTAAGCAAATTCTTGCATTATTGCACACCTTTTCTTTTGCCTCCTTTATGGGTTTTAACTTATGTTGAACACCATCCTTTGTCAATGAATAAGTGTTAGCATGCCCATCATGCACTGCTCGCCAATCAAACTGCCATGATCTACCTAACAACAGGTGACAAAAATCCATAGATATGATATCACACAAAACCTCATCCTTGTAATTACCAATCTTAAACTTTATCAAACATTGCTCATTGACCAAATCCCTTTGGTCCTTCTGCAACCATGCAATCGAATATGGATTTGGATGCCTTCTCCTTTCCAACTATAACTTAGTGACCATTTCCTCTGACACAATATTATTTGTACTACCCCTATCAATGATAACATCAAAGACTTTACCTTCACACTTACATCAATTGTGAAACAGGTTCTTTCTTTGGTCTAGTACCTTCTCCTCATTCAGCAAGGCTCTTTTGACAATAAGGGACTCACCCCTTTCAACATCTTCACAATGTGAAGACTAAGCATCTTCATCTACATGGGAAACTCGAGCATTACCTTTCGATCTTATGTTTTTCCTTCCTTGATGTTAAGGACACTCAAAGGCTCTATGTCCTCTGCATTGAAAATAGGTTCCATAGAAGCCTCCTCTTCCTGGTCCTTGTTTAGATCTTCCTCTACCTCTTTGATCTCCATTATTCTAATCATGAGGGTGATATGATTTATCTCCTTTCTGGTGTTGGTTGGTACTGGATCCTTCCTCACTTTGGCCTCCATATGACTGTCTACTGGCTCTTCCACCATGACCTCCACCTCTTTTCTTACCTTCAAATCTCTTTTTTAGTCGTTCTTCAAATTTTAATGAAAATTGATAAGAATCCTCAATGGTGGCCATTCTACCAATGCTAATTCTTCTTGTATGCTAGGTTTTAGCCCATTAATATAATGAGCTACTTTCTCCTTATTTGATTCAAAATGTCCCGTCTGAATTAGGACCTTGTGAAATTCTTCCATGTATTCTTTCACCATCCTCGTTCCTTATCTCAGACTCTGCATCTTCTTGAGAAGCTCCAACTCATAATCTACAGTAATAAATTACCTTTTCATCTTAGCCACCATTTATCCCATTTGGAAATTTTCTCTTTCCCTTGTCTTCCTCTTTCAAGCTGGGTCTCTTTCCACCATATGCTTGCATGACCCTTTAAGTTTTCCTTTGTAAACCTCACTCGATGAGGGTCTTCAATCTCCTCAAACTCAAAAAATTCCTCCATATCGTTGATTCAATTGATCAACTCTTCAGGATTTAGACTTCCACTAAAATTCAAGACCTCCATTTTGGGTCTCTTCCCAATGTTTGATATCACTCTCAACAATCTAATTTCTCTAGAATCCATTTGATCTTGTTCTTCCTCTTCCACTTCCTCTCTAGTTTCATCTTCACTGTCATCCCTTTGTCAATGCACTTCTCTCCTATGAACCTCTTCCTACAAGATTTCCAACTACCTTTTGAGGGCTCTAATTGTATCTCTAGGAGTCCATCTCTTCCTCCAGCACCTCTGCCTCTACCTCTACCATGCTAGTAAAGTCTAGGAGGCATTTCTATCTCAACCCACACTCACAGGTCCTGCTACAAACTACCTCCCTTCGGCGCTCTGTTTACAGATTCAAGACAACCTACTCTAATACCACTTGATGAAGGGTACTCCCCTTACTATCTCAACCTCACAACAATAACAAAGATAGAACAACCCATATGTAAGAAGAAAATAAAGATATTTTATTATTACTGGAATGGAAAAGAAAATTACAACATTACATGGGCTTTGATTAAAAAAACATCAGTCAAATATGCAGATTCAGGCCTTCAAGCTCTTCTCCACAATCTCATAACCCACATCCTATTCCATCACCTTCTACTCCTTTTAGTTGGTTTATCTTATCAACATTCTTTCCCCACATTGTTGCCTTAGTACTGCCATGCTCCTCCAATGAACATCATTCCCTAAACTTGTGCATTCATGCCATGAAAATCACCTTCAAACTTTTGTTTCATCATTAGATCAATGCCATTCACTTTAGGGTTTCCAATCACCTTTAATCCTCTTTTAAAATTACTGACAAAAAATTGCATTGATTCATAATAGAGATGTGAAATCAACAGATCACAATGGACCACATGTCACCACCTTTGATTGTCCTTTTCCATCTATTCTACACATGTCATTCTTTACCACAATACTATTGACACCAACTTGAACAGTTGCGGTGTTGCACTCAACCTTCATCACTTTGCTAGTTAACACCGTACCGCATGATACCACCCCACCACAATCCATCCAAATGATCATTGTAGTGTCATGGGTTACCACTATACCGTAGACCCCCTCACGAACTGTCGCAAGATTGTGGGTTCTATATCATCATACCGTAGACCAAACTTTATGGTAAGGCATAAGCCTTCCTACCAATTTGTGAACATTTACACCTTTTTGAGAATCGAGGTTCATCTTTCTTGCATACTCCTTACTCCATACCCGTTGTCCAGTAAGATGCAAGCCAAAGCTCTGACTCGCAATTCCTAAAATGTTTCTTGTGCTAACTTCTTCCCTTTCGAATGTTGAGCTGTGGAGTTTCACCATGCATCTTACATCTGTTAGAAATTAAGTTAAGGTGAAAGCCTTAACATTGAAGTACGACACTCAAACTTGAAAATCTCCTTGGCACCTGTGATAGGAGATAACTTTGAGTCCTAAAGCCTGAACTCCTACATACTCCATACTTAGCAAACTCAAGCCAATTTAGCCCTTATAGAAAAGAAACAACACAAATATTTTTGGTTGATGCAAGATTACACTTACACCTTGGATGCTCCTACATCATGCTGGAATAAATGAACCTCCAAAAAATTGTAGATCAAGATAAGAGATACAAAACACAACATGAGTGAACATATAGAACACTACTCAACAATGAATAAATAGATGACACAAACACAATCAAACTCTGTGAAGTTGAAGATGTAGATAATTGTAATGCCCCATCACGCAACACCAAAGGAAACTAATACATCACACATTTAAGGCATAATTTTTTTTTAAATAACTAATATGTATCATAATAATCATATATCACATGAAATGAAACTATACATGACTGCATTACTTTTCACATCAACATCATTACATCACATGAAAGGTAACATATACCAATAACCATAAGGTAACATGAACAAGGACAATATATTAATAACATGAAGATATATTACTCAAGGATTACATTATTACAATGTTGCTTTTCAACATGATTGGGAATAATACAATATCACAGAATGATACAAATGAACTGAAGGATTACAAAGCTACAAGTCTAATCCAACTCTGGTAGAACTCAGGAGTCATTGAAACTAGTACAACTCGATCTCGGCTGGGGACCCAATGGGGTGCATAGCACGTTCCACCCGACCACGTGGACCCGAAGGCCCACCTCCCATTCTAGGAGATGAGAAGAAGGGCTCCCAACAAAACCATCAAATGAAACAAGGATTACAAGACTTCACAACAAGATCAACAATCACATAAGGTAACCTCCAGCATAAGAATAACCAACACAAAATGTAACCAACATAAGAAATAACCAACACAAGACAACATAACAAAGCATCAATATAAACATGACAACATTTGCTTCTAGAGGCTCAAGAACAACAAGAGGGGCACAAAAGCATACAAGGTTGTTTAAGGGTGGAATGTCATCGCATAATTGGTCATAGGTTATCCAAGTAGATCTTCCTAGGCCCTGGCCCCCATCCTGGGTTATCCTGGTAGCCTCTACCAATCTCCAGCCCCTCATGCCACCTTATGCGGAATCAACATACCTCTTATGGAGATGAGGCAGTTGATTTTTCCATTCCAGACCTTCTCACTCATCCCAAGCCTAAACGAGCACTTGGGCCCATGAGTGAGGCAACATTATCTAAATTAATGTATGGATACTACCCAACCCCCCTTAATTTAATTAATTAATTTATCACTTGTTTACACAACTTCCACATGGGTTAACCAAACACCCCTTTGTGCATTGGCCCCCATTGAAAGCCACTCCCCCAACTAACAACAATAACTCAATATCACAAATGGCAAGCCAACTATACAAGGAACCAAATCCAACAAAATAACAACACCAAATGAGGCATCACCATCTCACGCTAGAACTTTAGAGTAACGAAAACAACATTCATGTGCAAGGATCAATCCACATAAACTTAACCAAGTGTAAGATCAACCATCATCAAAGTAATAGAATCATAAAACCACTCGCTCTCAGGTGAAACATCACAAAATTCAAATGAATACTTCAAGCTTTTTATGGGTTGTCCAAGGCAGATCCTCCTAGGTCGCCAACCCCCATACCAAATCTCGCAAGTAAAACCATTGAGATGGCAACATCAACTAGATCTCAAAGGACTATAGTCAAACCACAATTAATGAGTCAACAAGTATAAAAATAGTGACTGGCAACATTTCAATGAAATCTTCAGACTTAGCCAAAGCTAACATAATCTATTTTGATGCAAAAACAATCGGGCATCCAAGGGAGACCTCTATTTTCTCCTCTCATGAAACCCTACCACGATATATCCATCAAAATTTCTACAAATCAAAACAAAACCCAAGTATTAAAGTTCCAACTATAATACAAATCAAAACAAAACCCAAAAGATCTTCCAACTCAACATGAATAATCATAAACTCCACCAAATAGAAAAATCCTAACCATTACTTCACAAGATGGTGTAAACAAAGATACAAAATCCTACAATACATTCCAATTCAGTAATCATTCACATGTTCTCATAAACAACTCAAAATAATAAAAGAGAAGTAGAATCATGATACTAATTAATCATCGAATCCAAAGGTATTCTCTTTCCATACACTATAACTTGCATTACTTTGATTATAAATATGTCAACTTTCTTTGCTATTACATTTCCACAAATAGCATGATATCTTGAACTCAGACATCTATTTAGTAAAGTATCCACGTAGCAACTATTTCGATATAAGAGTGGAATATTCATCATTTAAAACAAGCTCCTCCAATTCCTTCTCTTAAGCTAATTTCTATAATTACTCAAATACATAATACTTCATCCTTCTTAGTATTTAATATTTCCAATTTTCTTATACCAATATAAACATTTGTATTTACAAGGGCAAAAATTATATTTATATATACTAATAATTCCATTTCTCTAATTCCATTCCTAATCATGGTAAAATAAATGGTACGTAACAAAATAATAACTTCTTATCCTTTCTATTCGAATAAGATATAGAAGGAACATTTTTCAAATGCAAGGAGACTTGTTACATATCATAGTACATATAATAAGACCGGGTAGTACAAAGTATAAGGATTAAGGTGAAAATTTTAGGCACTAGTATTCATAATATCATCTCTAGAGGTGATGAACATTCAAACTATAACAATAAATTGAAAGTATGATTATTTGATTAATGTACACTTTAATTCCAACTCCTAAGTTAAAACCTAAACAAGTATAGATTTCTATGATAATTTACCAACTCACAAAGTACTAGCATCGCCACTCACCCAAATGTTATTCTAGTATATCAAACAGTCGAAAGCTTAATAAGTACCCTGTTAAAAGGATCCAATTCCCTGGTGAGAAAGGTTAAGCAGACCGACTTCCATATGTCCAAAGCCAAATTCTAAGGAATGTTATGCTGATTTCAATACCATTAAAAGATTGCTATGTCAATTTCTAAAGGATGCTTAGCATAAGTGATTGGGTGAATTCAATGGTTCACATATACCAATCTCTTTTCGGTGAACCATATCGTGCAGTCACCGTCAAGAGTGTTACCAGTCAGCAAGATGGAGGAATTTCATTTTAATTTATACCAAGAAGATTTAGATTGAGGGTTTAAGCCGACACAAGAGGTGAAATACTGCAAGATGCATAAGAGAGTTGGGAGGACTTGAGAATTTCTATTGTTTATTGTTTACGATGAGTGGACTGATTATGTTCTAAGACCTATCGTTGACATTTCCCTGCCCTCCCCAATGGCATCAAATCAAGCCACGTGTAAAGATCATGCAAAGGATGTTGCATATAGGGTGGATCTCTTCAGACAAATAATTGAGAAGGTTGGAAAGGGCAATACAAATCATTACTGATAGAGCCATAAATAATATTTTAGCAGGGTGCATGAACGGGAAGGAGCCTCTTGGCATGTGCAATAAAAGTTAATTGCTAAAGGATTGGTAAGGTCTAGAATGGATCGGTGACATGATTGGGAAGGATAATAGATTGGACCATTTTCATGGATAATTTTATGTTCCAAGCAATGCATAAAGTTGTGTTTCTTTGCAGGTTGTTTGTTGTGGAATCAAAAGCTTTGCTTTGGCTTAGCGAATGAGAGCAACCATAAGTTTCCAGATTCAAAACTTCCAGTTAAGAAAATATAGCGCAGAACTAAATTCATATCCAGATTGTTGCAAGAGAAATTGTTCTGAGAGATGTGATCCATTTTCATCATTTTAAATACGGACAACGTTCTTGTGAGATTTCTAAAATAAAAAGGGTTTCATTAATAATACGTGAAGTATTAGGTAACCAGAGGTAATGAAGGAACACCCATCAAATCATAATAGCAGGGAATACATATAATATATATGCGGTGGCTACAAGTGCTCTGTTGGACGCTGATGGAAATGTGGAAGCACAAACAAGATGAGTGAACTGTTTGGAAGATTGCCTCATTTATTCGTGGGTTTCTGAATTTGCCTAGATTGCAAGTTATGCTCAAAAGAGTTTATTCTTAAAAGGAATTAGAAGCTCTAGCCTCTCGTGCAAATGCAATCGGTAGATGTAAACCAAGAGCCACGACTTCCAGCACCCTCGCTGTACCAAAATGGAAGCTTGAACAACGTGCAAAATGTTTGTTAGAAAGCCTCAAAGCAAAGGAGCCTTCATTAAGGGTTTACCATAGTTTACAAGCTGAGTATAGCATATAACAATGGCTTCCAAGCACTGAAAGAGCCGTGAATCACACTAATCAACAAACACAATACCAAAACCCATGCAAACAATAGAAATGGGATCGAATCCACTGCAGAATACTTGACTTCAAGCATCGTACAACTTCATATCAAGTCATTCTAACCAAGGGTATATATACATACACACACACACACACATATATATATCGATCGAGTTGGCCTTAAGATTGCGGCAGACTATATGCAAGTATAAGTTCTACATGTATTGCATAAGGTTGATCAGTTAAAGCATAAGGATGTAAACTATGGCTCCTTGAATCCGAGTGACAAAAATCAAGTCTCCTATCTGAACATTCAGCGTATTTTCCCCAAGTGCTTAATGTACTCTCAGATCAGGTTCAAAGCTTCTTATTGTCACCAATTGATGGCTATCTCCTTTCGGTTAAAACCAATAATAAGGGTTCAGTTAAACTTAGTAAAAACTTCAAAGCATCCTAAAAAAAATACTTTTGTTTATCTGTACCCAATGACTTCAATTAGGCCAACAAGGGAGATTGAGGCGGCTGAGAAGATATAGTGATTTTTTGTTCATATGCATGTAAAAAGGGAAACGAAAACATCGCGCTAATGACACAAGATCTTTTGGAGTCAGAAGTAGAGATGAGCCTAGCAGTCAGACGTGGAAACCTCTAAGTTGCATAGCTTGTATTAGCAAGCACGAATCAACTATTGAGAGTGCAAGAGGTTTTCTGAAGTTCTATAGGCTTTATGTTTTATGCACAGAGCTATTTGTGTTTTCGTTCCTTAGAGTTGACACTAATGTAGTAATCCCTCTCAGTTAATAAAATTGTAAGGATGATCGGCAACCCAGTTGCCAGGTCAATGATTTCGAAGGGAGTATGTATGAGAGAAAATTAGATGCAGAGTAAAAAGAACCCTTACCTCTCTATATCGCAAGATGCCTCTTAACAAAAGGGTCTCCTCCTAGCAGATTCCTCCCAGGCCAAAGATTAATCAAAATCTACCGCACTGTACAAATAGAGAATTCCTTCATGTTCCCGAATAATCGTATATCTGTTGTTGGCAAGTGGGTGTGAGCTCCTCATCGTGCTGCATAGCGGAAATTGACTACCATTTTCAAAATGAATATCATCCTCTGCAGCATAAGTGAGACATTGATCTTCTTCTTTTTATTTTTTGCTCAGTGGTTAAGAAAATCTCCTTGAATGACATTACCGATCTCCTCCCATGTTGTCAGGAGGATTCCACTAGAAGTTTTCATCTTCTAAAAATAGACTCTTACAGTTAGAGGAGGATCTCCACCTTTTTGCATGCGCTCATCATGCGCCTCCCTATCTTCTCCACTATGCTTCCTTTTCAATGAGTGTAACTGCTAACCAAAACTTCTTGCATTTAACGTGCACTCTCTTTAATTTACTTAATTGATTAGTTTTAATCTTTCCTTTAATTTGCTTACATAATTCAATAATTAATATATATATTTAAATATTTCTTTTTCAAATCATAAATTTTAATTTATTTAAATCAATTAAAACATCAATATTATTTTATCTTTAATTATCACAATGTCATTTATTTTCAATAATATTTAATTTTAATGCAATAATTCATTGACATACTAGCCAACCCAAATTAAATCAAATGCATAACATACCAAATAGTACCAAGTCACATAGGTGAAACGGTGAGCAATACCGTGACAAAAGAGACGAACAATGCTATTAGGATGAAATGCAGAGGGGCACTATAATAATACTATGATTTTGGAGTATGATTAACAAATTTGCATGCATGAAGTTTATATTACACCACTAAAATTTGCATCAAGGTGCTTTACATAAGTACTAGAATCTCACAAAATATGATCCACTGAAATAACCCCCCCATAGGAGAGATTTAAAAAGTAGGTCTATGTGACCCTCTAGAAATTTGTGAAGTCCATTCGTCTCCAATGAGGTTCCTCCACTACTCCATTGAAAATAAGGAAGCATTAGCATAAAATTGTGATAATTCCCCCTTAATGTTGATGAGGAAGTGGTATTGGTAGGCCAACTGAAATCAAGCACAAACGTGTGCACAAGAATGTAGATCCATCATCAAGTCCAAAAAGATGTATACAAAATTGAAAAAGGGTGTGCATTAAGGTACACACACATGAAGCAAGAATAACGAGGATCTATTGTTGTGGTGAGAAATGAAGGCACTACACAACTACCCATTACACTTTATAATTTAGTGTAAGTACAAAATTCCCTCCTTAAGGAAAATATTTAATTGTTGTGGCACTTTATATGAGTGCATTTATATACTTATTTGTTGTTTTGAGTTCTTACAAGTTTATTTCATGAGGTGGACAATGAATACATCTATCAAGTATGCCTTTCAAACCTCAAGAAAGTGAAAAAAAATGAAAGCCCCCATTATTCAAAGCATGACCCCCCTTAAATGATACAATGATATGACACTTTATTTTAGTGCATTAAGGATTCCACAAAGTGGATTTGATCTACAAAACATCAAAAGAGGCATCCTTAGAATTTAAAATTTTGGAATACATTAATGAAAAAATAATACCACCATTGCATATCTATCTGAATAAGTCATGCAGGTTAAAAAAAAAGGGACACAAAAAGAAGTGTGTATGAGCCCAAATGAGCCTTTTGAAGTTCTAAAAAAGGGAAATATTGAATGTGTCCTCTAATAATCTATTTTTTTTTTTTAAATCCTTACCTCATACTGTAAAAATAATCATACCATTGAATAGAGGATGAAAAAATATGTAAAATGAAAAAAAAACTCAAAAATACATTTGTATGCCCGAGAACAAGGCTCTTGAATTTGAGCCAAAAATTGAAATAGGCCAACAGTGAAGGGGAAATTTGGGGGTTGAAAAATGATGACATTATGCTAACATTAGTAATGGAATATTCCAAAATTCCATTGGAATATTCTTCACAACCAGAGTAGTCCAATACCACTTTCTTTTTTTTAAACTGCTTGAAAAGTTGAAAACCACTCAAACTAGGCACATGTGGCTTTGACTGCACAATGATGATGTTAGCAAGGAATTGTGTAGGCTGACTATTGATGTCATCCCTACGCATTCTTGTACTTGTGTATAAACATAAAAAAAAAATTTAAAAATTATTGCACAAAAGTCAAGACAACATGCAAACTAAGATATTTGCACAAAAATTGAGGCATGGATTTTGAGGAAACTTGTTGATGTAGGATGACACTATTATTGTATGGTTGTATGGCTTTCCATATGATCCTCCATGGTTGGCTCCAAATAACTCATTTTTTTCTTTGAATACCTAAGTGTTATATATCAAAAGTCATCTCTTAGCCCTCCCGAGCACAACCGTGACATCAATTTTGTTCTAAAATGCACCATTTGAAACTTGATGCTCACAACTCTCACAAATTCAAGAGAGAAATGGATTTGTGTTTCAAGATTGATCTGATACCACGTTGGAGTAGTCAATATTTTCATGCAAACTCAAAACAATTCACAAACAAGCATATGCAAAATGAGAAAATATCATAAGCATGTGATGTGATGTAAACTGTACAAATGAGCCTTGCTTATAAAGTCAAGAAAGAAGAGATGAGAAGATAGGAGTCAAACTCTAACTATCTCTCCAAGTATGAAAAGGTGTAATACTTTATGGACAAATGTTGGGACACTTGGTGAGTCTACATGAGGTGAGACAAAAGTCTAAATAACCTCTAAGTGAGCAAGAATTAAGTGTACTGTGAATAAAAATCTACTAAGTAGGCTAAGTGATTCCTACCTTTGTAACCTTTAGGTTATTTTGTTATTTTTTATTTGTGATATTAATTGGGTTGATGAGACCACTGCCAAAATGTCATTGTAAAATATATGATAACCATTAAATTATTTTGTTAGTGTTATTTTGTGATATCATAGTGATTTGATTAGACCACTACCAAAATGTGTAATATGAAATATATGATAAAAAAATAGATTACCCTGTTACTGTTATTTTGTGATAATATTTGGGTTGTTTAGACCTTTGTAAGAACATATCTTGGTGATATTTATGATAACTATTTGGGTTATCTTGTTAAGTCCCTCTTTGATAATTTGTGGGTCAATTAGACCTCCATTAAATCGTATTTTGGTGAAATTTACCTTGTTGATTGTTCTTCGGTGATAATTTGGGCCGAATAGGCCTCTGTTTTAGCATGTCATTGTTAAACCATTTGACAATCATTTATGGTTCACTTGTGGTAATTCATTGAGTAGTGTGAACCATTTTCAAATCATATAATTGTTAAACATTTGATAAGCATTAGGTTATCATGTTATTGATCTTTCATGGGCTTGTTTGACAACTGTTATAGCATGTCATTGTTAAACCATGTGATACTACATAAGTAATTTTGTTCTTATTCTTCTATGATATTAATTAGGTCGATTGGACCTTTGTTAAGACCTATCTTTGGGATATAATCAATTATCGGTTGGATTATCATTTTATTGCTATCTTGTGATAGTTATTAATCAGTCTATTCAACCACTATTAATGAAAACACTAGGAAAGAAAGCAATAGTTGATAGAGTCTATACTATATCATGTATTCAAGGAAAAACTAAGCTGAAAGGACCTATGTTGTTGCATGTATTCAAGGAAATTGTGAAACCAAATAGGTAATTCATAGGGTTTAAACTATGTTAAACCCAATGGAACTTTAAATTGATACCACATTTGAACAAGTAAAAGAATGATAAGAATATGAGGAGTAGTAGTTATGGAATAAATGTCATATTCAATAGTGAACATGAATTGAGTTTGATAAGCATGTTTGTAAGACTGAAAAAATATGTCTTATTTTCAATATAGTTATATTATGAGAAGATGTAATGATTTATGCTAATCTTCAATGTGACCTGATGGTTCAGAATAGTATGTTAAGATTATTGTTGAGGATGGTTTTGTGAATCTGATTATTGTTGAGAATAGTTTTGTGAATTTGATAATTATATACTTTATTTATTTATAAGAAATTATATCAATTATGGGAGAAAATGAATGTCAAGTAATGATAAAATAATCACATTTTCTCTATTTCATAAATGCAATACTTCAATTATGAATTCTCATAGATTTAATGTCTAGTCATACATACAAGTATATGTATATTGATATTTTAAATATGTATATATACATGTACACACATACACATGTATACATATGTATATACATACATACATATATATGGATAGACATATATATGCATATACATATACTTACATATATACATATATATACACACACATATACATACATATACATATATGTATATATACACATGTATACATACATATACACATATATATACATATATGTATATGTATGTATATATGCATTCATATAAATATATGTATATGTATGTATATATGCATTCATATACATATATATATATATATATATGTATATGTATGTATATATATACATTCATATACACACACACACATATATATATATACATATATGTTTATATGTGTATATGTATGTATATATGTATATATGTATATATATGTATATGTATGTATATGTATGTATATATACACACATATATACATATACACATGTATATATACATGTATACAGAAACACATATATACATATACACATGTATATATACATGTATACAAACACACATATATGCACATACATATATTCATATACATATAAATTGTGTATGAATGTGTGTTGATTTGTATGAGTGAAAAATAATAGGTATGTGTTGAGTTAAAATTGAAAGCATGAGACCTTCAAAGAATAGACTAAATATGTATTAAATTGGAAATGCAGGTTGACTTTCCTTGTTGTGGTATATGAAACAATTATTGTTGATAACCAATTTGAGAAAGATTTGTGTGTACATATGAGGCACACGTTCTAATATGAAACATGCTTATTATTAATAAATCATTGGACAAAGTAATACAAAATCACTACTTGCATTGTCAGTTTACTATGACTAAAGTTACAAATTAATAAGATATATCATACTTAGCTAGAGGGTATCTAGAATCATGCGATGGGTTATTTGTATAAGTACACAACACAATTTCTCAAATGGCATGGTGATATGTGGAGTCCCTAGATCTGATAGTCTTGTGAAGGGTAGGAGAAGGTGTGTGGGGGACCATTGGTTTATGGTTAGAGGAAAATCACTTAGGTGATGCTCTCCCTCTTGTAATTGAGATTTTAAAAACTTGGTCCATTAGAGACAATGCTAATGATCATTTCAGTTGACTTTGTACCATCATTGATAACATTGTACTTCACATCCATACAACATTGAATATATCATATTATTGATATTATGTATTGAACAATAAAATCACTCAAGTATCATTATAATAGAAAGTACTCAATTAATATCCTATCTTCATTTGTAGCAAAGAATGTTTAGTAAAATTAAATGATAATGAATATGAGTATTATTACTGTAATGTCGTAAAATTGCATCCCTTGCAATTTCACATGCATTTTTGTATCCACTTTAGTGTCCACTCCCTTAGCACTTATGTAGGTTGATTTTAGCCCCTACATTAGCCTTTTTCCCTCACAAGATGCTTAGGACCCCTTTTCAGCAGCTACCTCCGTGCATTAGCTTTGTGTCGAACCTTGCACTTCCTTCATTCTCATCATTTTGTGGCATGATTTGTTTAGACACTAGCACACCGTGTGGACATCCATGCACCGCACTAGAATCTCACAAAATTTTGATGTTCAAATGATTTTTTTTGAGTGCCTTGCCGCTTTTCAACTACTTTTTTAAGTGGTAACAACCTAGAACATCTTGTAATGGCTCGGGAACCTTCTTTTCTCTCTTATTCTCTCTTTAAAAGTTATCTTTTCAAACCATTTGGTATTCTTGGGTTCTATCTTGGACTCTTTTCTCCTCTCTTAGACATTTTTTCTTTCTTTTCTCACTCTCTTAAGCTTGCATAATTCTCTACAAATTACTACAACACTTTCAAAATCTCTCACAACATTCTTTGCTACTCTCTTGGCTCTTGCAACTATTGCTCTCTCTCTCTAGTTTCCTTAACCCTTGCAAGTGATATCTTCATTATCTTGTATCTTTGAGCATCTTGGGATTTCTCACATTCCTTTCCTATGCATTTTTCTATCTCATCTATCTATCTATTTGATTGTTTTTTATTTCTCTATCAATCTATCTAGTTGTTCATGGAGGTGGGAACACCAAAACAGGGGGTTTGTTAGTGGCAAGCCCCTTAATAGCCCCAATACTTTTCCTTGGTCTTATGTGTGCAAGTATTGAAGATATTTCTTTGCTAGAAGCTTCATTTCTTGGGTTGTTGTAAGCATTCTATTTCTCTCCTCTCATTTTATCATTTACGATTTACTTAGTTTACTTTACCTTATTTCAGTTTTGTTATTCTCTGTTACTTCATGTTATTTTTCCGCATTCCAAGAGTTCTTTGCAGCCATAGTAGGAGTAGTCACTTTTCTGCTTTATGTGACATTCTCAGCTTTTAGTTCGTACGAGATGCCAACACAACCTTGGGATACTAGTGCACTGTGATACCATCCTTTGGCTAAAAGCCCATTAGTTTTTCCAGAAAACCTATGACCTGCTCTTTCTGATTTTGGAAGTCTAGCCTTTTCACACCGCTACTTGAGCTTTGTTTCTTGAGGTAGTTTAGGGCAGTTTATTACTTGGGACTCTCTTGGTAATCAAGAGACTTGTGAGCAGCGAATTCCCCTTCTCTACAAATACTAAAATAGTTTTAATTATCTTTATATGGTAACTTAAAGAATGCAAATGTTAATTTTATTCATCATTTAATTTAATTTTTTATGGTGATTTTCCTACTTAACAAACTAGTGAGGTTGTTACAAAAAAAATGATAAAACCCTTTAATATGATCATACAAGGTATTATTGGAACCAAGAATTAATACTTGATTCATTGAATTAGGCATACACTCTCTAGAGCCGCTCATCTATCTTGGTCACCATTTTTGGTGCTTGTTCAAATTAGTGTTGTAATATTCAACATCAATGCATCCATAATACATATTGCCTTTTACATACCTTTAAAGAGATGAATCCTCCTGAGGGGTAAGAATTGGCAACATTTAAAAAGAGCATACATTTTGTTAAATAATTTTTGAATGACTAAATGAGGTTCATCAATCTTAGGTTACTAGCTCGCATTGATAGCCAAATGCATGAAGCATTTCTCATAGTTAATCAAGTTCCTTTTAGAGGCCCCTCCATTTTCCTTATTGGTGATTTGGGCCAAGTAGAATTTGTTAATACATTCCTCTATATGTTGGTGCATCGTATGCAACAAAACTATGGTGCAACTTTAACACAATTATTACTTTGAATGGTATCTTGTCATGTCCCCTTTTTCTATGTTTTATGTAGTGAGATAAAATATCCATTTCCTAACTCCTGCATCTCACCTAACCCAATCTTAAGTATGTATTCTTCCCCTTGATCCCCATGTGTCAATGTAATACCCTTGAAAAGTTGAAATTTCTATGTATGAAGCCATTTATATCCTTGTAAGTTTGTGTAAGACATCAAAGTTGTGGACTCTCCCTTTCTAGAATGAATTTTCTTTCCATATCCAATCATACTCTTTGATTGTTTTCTATATTTGTTCCCTCTTTCATGAGAATTAGAGTTTCCCATATCATCATACCTCTCTACCAATCCCCTCTCTTTCACAAACCCTTCTTGGAGAGTTAGACTTCCCCTCACTATCATGCCTCCCTTCCAAACCCTGAACTCTAAGGGTAAAAGCACAATAGTGTGTCACACTTTCCGCCAAATAAATGGTTTCGAGCAAACTATTTCCGGTTAAAATATTTTCGGCCAAGTGACTTTTGAATGAAACCACACGGAAATGACATGGCACTAACATGGCCATACCTTTCCGGCTGGAAGGGTTTCAACTGAAAAATTACTTATCCAAAAAGCTTCCGACCGGAAACAAGAATAAGTAAAAAAAAAACCGGGCCTAACCATTTTGCATGCTCAAGAGAAATAGATCCAAGATGAGAGGACCTCGGCCAAAGAGGGGTTTGGAAGCATCGATAAATAGCAGGAAGACCTCGTATTGTGAACGCTTGTCCTAGGTTCTTTTCTACCATTTTTGCTCATGTGCTCTTGGCAGGTAATGCGTTGGTGTTTGTGATTTAGGAAAATATTTTGAATCGAAGGAGATGTGTTAGATTTTTATTGGGTTTATGTTGTATCGATATGGATTTGTGTGATTTCTGTAAAAGAAATGTATGGTAGTATGAATCATTTATGAAATTTTTGTTTTTTGGAATAAAAAGTTTCAATGGCTATGCCTATTCCATTTCTGGGTGGAAAAGGTGAATGACAAAGTTTGTTTGTTAAGTGATTAAAACCCTTTATGCGAAGTTATAATGGGATGGATTTTTGGCTTGAGTAGTTTAAATCAATTAAACTATGTTATAAACTCTTCAATGGTGAACTGAAAATTTGGGGTTTTCAATTTTGGGTTTTTCAGTTTTGGGTTTATAGAAATTGAAATTTGGGGTGTTTAGTTTTGGGTTTATTGAAATGGAAATTTGGGGTTTATATACATATACATACATACATGTTCATGCACATAAAAAACCCGTAATATATACACATACACATAGATATAAAACTCTAAAACACAACTTCTACACATACAAACTTGCACCATGGTGAATACCTAGCTAAACATCTAGTCAACATACGTGGATGGAGACCATAATCATAGTTGTTGTATACCTAACATGTCATGCTTACAGTCCTACTACTATGTTAATGACCAGTCCTTACCATGATTCTATTTGTTTTGAAAAACTAATGTCGACCCCACCCCCCACCTTCACATGACCTATGCAAGTGTCTTGATGTAGCTATCAATAATCTCAAATATGGTGGTGTTTTCCTCAAGGTACTCCACAAAAATGAACCAGTGCTCGTAATCACAACCATTAAATATAATGGTCTCATTCAGAGGATGATTTCTCTAGTTGGGCAATGGATCATTCACAAATCACAACCATCAAATAGAATGGTCTCCTTGAGAGAATGACTGCTCCAGCTGGGCAATGGATCATTCACAAACGACATAGTGGGTATTGTTGCATGGAATCTTAGAGATGATAGAATTATAGTTTGTGGGATCAATACCCCTTCAAAGAAAGCATCCATTATGAAACCCTTAACCCTATAAGACTTACACCTCTGTTTGTTAGAAGAATAGAGATTGAGACTTGCTCTTAATGACAAGGCTACTTCCACTAGTATAACCATTTTTTTTTAGGAATAAAACAATGAGTTGTAATGTAGCCATGAAAATTTAAAATCTTACATAGCAATTCATGTAGCATAACAGTATTTATGGCTTTTTTCTTACATATATTTCCATCATGTAAATGATGGGAAAGTTTCTAGCATCCAAATCACTCATAGCAGTATTTATGGCTTTATTCTTACATATACCTCCATCATGTAAATGACAAGAAATCTTCTCACATGAAAATAACTCATTAAATGAATGTAAAATGGATAACTTTTCCCTACTTTCAAAACATGTCTAGATTTGATGAGGATGGTATATAATTCAGTAGTAAGAGAAAAGCAACATCTAGCTAAGAATTGATATTTTTAGTTGAATGTACCATTATAAATGTTGCAAGTAATTGATCAAAGGATAGTTTCATTTCTTATTGAAGACAAAGAAAATTAGTGGAATTGATAAAATAATTTACTTATAGGCTAATGAACATTATCAAAAAAAGCTTAAGAGGAAAAAAATATTGTAAACAACACATCTTAAACTCTGACCTAAAAGAAATTCTCAATATTAATTGTAACAGATCTTAGCAACATAAGTTGAAAATCTAAGCTTTTCATAATGAAAAAAAATTCATGGAAACTTTAAAACTTTTGGCAGCATGGGTAAATTCCAGTTTGACCAAGAAATGTCCTTACCATTCCATCCACTAGGTCCTGCATAATTAGCCCAGTTGTGCATCAACAAGACCACAAAATCCTTTCGAACCTCAAAATACATGTATGATAATAATTACAAACTTGCTTAAGCATGATTAATGTTTGAGTCGTACTCAAGACAATTGGGAAAATTTATATCCTTTTCATCATTATATGAAGATGTGCACCCAATCATATTAATAATGTCATTCTTAACCCTATGATTTAATTTACCTTATAGTGCAATCTAATATTCTTATATTAGTCTAGCTTATTGACTATGTAATATTTACTCACTACTTATAATTGATTATGATCTTCATGGTCAACAATAAGATATCAAGAGATGCCATACTATATGATTGTAAATTTTATTTGTCTCTTAACTTAGTCTCAACAACACCATCAAATTAAATGATAGTTTCATTCTATTTAATCATGCAACAATATGGTACAAGTCCCTTAGTTCACTTGATAGTTCCAATATTGGGGTTCAAGTATACCTAAGAGCTCTATAGAAATCATGTAGTCATATAAAGCCTATACCACAAAATTCAAAGCAAATTACCTAAAGGTATTAACTTGCAACATCAAAATATCTATATAATATAGTCTTATTTCCAATAATGAATTCAATATCACCTACATTCTTAATTAACCATAAGCCACAACTTATATTAAGCATATATATTTTATTCTTCATTCATATTATATAAGAACTATTAAGTACTACTAGAGATATAACCTAGACTTCTTGTCACTTTGTTTCACTTAAAGTCTCAACATAGAGATGTAACATGAGCTCAAGGAAAGATCCTATTTTATCTTCCACATTTGTCTACTTGAAATTCCAAGCACTTGGATATTCTAATAATTAACCCTTGATTATAGTAAATTATTGGTTACGAATTTCTCACAATTCCAACTTTCACACACCAAATATTCTAATGTTCAAGTTCTTGAGCACCTTACTAGATATTAGTTACCTCTAGATTTTGATTTCTAAATACTTATAAAGCATGGTTTTGAACATCCATGTAGAAATCATAATTGTTGAGAGGGGGATGTCATTCCTCATAATGGCATTGTTGTACACCTTCCCAATGTCGTACCTTGAATTCGTCAGATTTCTCCTAGGAAACAATGGATTCCATACCTTTTTCAATGGAATTGCACATTTTTTCTCCTATCTCCCAACACATGCTTTCCTTTTTATCATGCTCATGCTTTTGTAATTAATTTTGTGTCCTTACCTTTTAACCAATTTTTTTCTTATCTTAAAAGGGCCATTATTGTTTCAATATGAGTTGGCATTTATGTTTTATATCTAGTCCAGAAAACTCATCTTTAGTTATTACAAATTCTTCTAGATTAGTTATATTATAAATTCTTCTAGATTGACATCATCTACTAAGGTCATCCTTAGTCAATATAAATTGTTCTACATTAACATCATCTACTAAACCCTAAAATCTACCCCTTGTCCCATTCATCTAACCCTATTTGAATTTTAACCTTAACCCTAAAATTAACTCTAACCTTTTTTCAATCTTACTCAACCCTGATTGATCTCTAACCATTGTTGAACCTTAATTAAACACTAATTAAATTGTAACCTTCACCTAACCTAGTTCTCTAAATAAATAAGGTCCTAATTTTAATCTTACATGTGTGTATATGTGTACATGCATGTACATATATGTATGTACATGTACATGTATACATGCATATGTACAAGTGTATAAATGCATGTGTACATGTATGCAAATGCATGCGTACATGTATGTATACATGTGTGTATGTACATGTATGTATACATGTGCGTATGTACATGTATGTACATACATACAGTTTGCCTAAATTTACATTTCTATAAACCCAAAATTGAAAACCCCAAATTTCCAGTTCACCATGTGTACATGTATGTATACATATGTGTATGCACATGTGTGTACATATATGTGTATGTGTGTATGTATGTACATGTATGTATATACATGTGTATGTGTGTATGCATGTATGTATGCATATATGTACACATATGTGTGTATATGTATGTATGCATATATGTGTATGTGTTTATGTATGTATGCACATATATATGTACATGTGTGTATGTATGTATATATCTATGTATGTATGTATGTGTATACATGTACATGTGTATGTATGTATGCACACGTATGTATGTATAAATATATGCATGTATATGTGCATGTACATATATATATTTATACATACATACACATATACATATATATACATATATACATATGTCATGTACATGTGTACATGCACATATGTACATACACACATACACACATACATGTACACATGTACATGCACACATGTACATGCACACATATAAATATAAATATAAATATATAAATATGTATATATATATATATGTACACATGTATCAAGTCTCTTTGGAGTTGTCAAATTTCTTATGTTATCTAAGTTGTAGAAGGTGAACTATTGAACTTAGAGATAGATATATAACTTGAACTATCTCATTAGATATGAAGTTAAAAATGTTTTAGTTTTGAAACTTTGAAAATTTTGTAATTTAAATATATGTTTTAGTTTTTAAATTTGATAAATTTGTTTAACATGTACATATTTTGTTTTAATGATATGCAAATCTCTTTACTTATATATATATATATATATAATGAGGGATCACACCATTCCCCTCATTCTGAGCAAAATGCTCAAGCTAGAAAAAAATTATATTAGGACAATATTGCTAGATTAGAAAATTCTCTAAGATGTTTAGAGCAAACAATTCACAACTCCCATAATTTGGCTAATTGAGATAGATTAGTCACAATTAGAGATGAGATTTATTAAATGGTCAGGACAATTCGATCATTCAATACTTATGATGATATCAGCATTGAGCAATTTTATTTATCTCTTACTAGCAGTGTTACTGGGACAACGAAATGGAAAGATGTTGGCAAATTAGTTTCACAAGAAAATATGTTTACCATCTTCCCTCATTATAGAGGAAAAAATAGAATTAGAAGATATGTGGCTATGAGGTGTGTAGATCCTCTTATTGTGCCATTCATATACCCTAGATGGTTGGCAGTGTATCATAGATGGTCTCACAATGATGAGCTGCCACAATATATATTCAAACAGTTATATGTAGAATTTCATTTATAGATAGATGTGGACTACACATCTTATCCTAAGCATCCTAGCCAAGGTAAAGGCCATTTTTCTGACAAATAATAGTTTATACGTCTATATTTTCCACCACTCATGAACGAGAGGGAATTACTTGGCCTAAACCTTTTGGTTTTACCAAAACATTTGGAATTGGAAACAACAAGGGAGTCAACAACATGCTCCACTTGATCCCAGATTTTTGATAGCATTTCCTCTATTATGACACAAATTGATCAGATTCCATTTGATCGAGTTGGTAGATACTTATTTGCTTGTGGATCAACCTTCATGCCACTAAGGCTACATCTACATCTTATGATCCATTTATTCATGTTGATAAACCTACTCCTTCAGATGTCAATCATATGAGCCATATGACTTTGCATAATATGTGTAGAGTATTAGTTTTGGATTTACTAGCAGCATATTAGGTCATCAGTGAGGACCATGGCATCCCTCTTGACCATGTGCAATGCTTTATTAGACAGTGATATCCTGGTACAAATATGAGCCACGGGGTGGAAACTTCAAAGGATCTATTCCACAGCAGCCTACATGATCCCATGCGCATCATGTTTCTATCAATCCTTTAGCTTGTCCAGGTCATCCGGATGTTATAGATCACATTGAGGTTACTATGGCACCTGATCTTGTCCATGACACATATAATCAACTTCTTTTTGGCACTAATATTGTACATGCTACAAATCCCCTTGCGATGTCTTTGCATTCTCGTGATCTTAGTGACATTGGTAGAGCCATTGATCAAGCACGACAGGTACTTGAATAATTTATATATATAATTGTGTTCTAAAAAATTGTGTATGTATACATGTAATGTATTTTAAAGTCTAGTTGTTTAACTCCTGATTGAAATTGTGTACATGAATTTTTTTAGCAATATGGTGATTTGTTAGAGCTTGGAAATTTGGTGCATGATGGCGATCCCATGTAATATACAATTGAGGTACATTTAAATAATAAAAAAATTAATTACTTGATGTAAGTTTGAACATGTTGAACTTGTACATTGTAAGTTTTAGATAATTTTACACATATGTACACATATATATACATGTATTAACAATTAAATTTAAACATGTGTGTACTTGAACTTGTGTAGGGCTTGGGACAAGGCTTGGGACAAGGATGAGGAGAGCTTGGATCAGGACATGGATCCACACATCTTGGATCAGGAGAGGGATCGTGACATTGATCGAGGGAGAGATCGGGCCAAAGATCTAATGATTCTATTCATACTAGATATCCCTCTCTTTGAGATGTTTTATAGTATTATGGTTTGAGATCAAATTATTATGCTGGAGACACTTTTTGTGATTTACATCACATTACATACATTTATGTTTTATGGTATACACTTGTTATGATTTACATCACATTCATACATTTATGTTTTATGGTTTGAATAGGTTTGTTATACACATTATTATGGTTTGAACATTTGTTACATCTATTTACATCATGCATTATTATGGTTTTATTTATTTAACAATTTTGTACCTTTATTTAAATTTATTATGGTTTGAACACTTGTTGTACATCTATTTACATCGTGAAATCAAAATGTTTGACTATCTAATGGTTGCTATAAATGTAAATTTAAAAAGATGGATGTACAATTAATTTTCAATAGAAATGAATTTGTCTAAATAAACAAGTTAAGAAATAGAAATAATTTGAATGCAAATATGTAAGTTCTAGGTCAATTGGACTAAGAGATGAAATGCTATATTTAAGTGGAACATAAAAAAGCAATTGGAAATAGATGATAACATAAATTCTTAGCTCTAAATGTTCATTTTTAAAGTCAGTCTAGGTTAAATGTAAATTGTGCATATATCATGCTATATGAACTTAAAAATTCCATATAATATAATACGCATGAATTTGAATGTGCATGCAAGGAATTCAAACTAGATGATGACCTATACTTGTGTCCAGTTGAATATAAATGAAATCAAATATATATTCAAGCGAACTTAAGAATTCCATATAATCTAATACGCATGAATTTGATTGTGCATGCAAAGAAAGTGATCTAGATGATGAGTTATAAGTGGAATTTAATGTAAATGAAATCAAAAATATTCTTGAACTTAAGAATTCCATGGAACATTTATGCATTTGGAAATTGATAAAATCTCACTATGTGCATAATATAAGTATTTAAATCTTCCCATGACAACTATATATTAAAAAGTGATCAATCCACATAATTACAAAGATCCCATTACATGTGGTCTCAATCTATACATGGTAAACAACTATTGATGCCAAAATATAGCTATCTCAAGCACCCCAAACACCATCACTATGATTCACTACAATGAATATTCCAATGCACCAAGGTGAACAAGAAAGACCAATCCAAGAGAACCCATACAATCTAACATTCACAAAATGATTGTATGTAAGTTACATACCAAAGGTTATAGAAAATCATGGTTGCTACTCTAAATGAAAGAAAATAAATTTTACAATGCCTATAGATCTTGGATAATATAATAAAAATATTGAATGTCACATTAGTAACATTAAAAATAAGGGTCTGTCCCTGGAGATAGGAATGTGCCTGGTCTGGAGGAAATACCAATTAAGGGTCTGTCCTTGGAGATAGGAATACCTTTCCCCTCTCATTTTCCTGCTAATATCCCTCGCACAAATGGGGATCAGGAATTGGAGAACGCCACTCTGGAAGTTGTGAGGGATACTTTTGAGACCCAAAGTGTGAAAATGAAAACACCTAATATCAATATTCCAGAAGCCAAGAATGGCTTAATGGATACCCTTCCTGGGGATCAGACGCTTTTTTCTGAGAAGGATTGGGAATCAGGAAGAGAGTTGGAAAGCCAAGATGAGACTGAATGGGAGGAGGTTATTTCACAGTCAAGATCAAAGAAGGAAAGAAAAAAGAGGATGGAAACATCAAGTGGAGTGATCACAAGAACTAGAGCCAAGGCGGACTGTGGGAATAATAAGCTTGGCCAGGGAAGGAGATCAAAAAAATGGCTAAGGGAACACAGCAGCCTTCAGGATATTACGGATGGGATCCAAATGACCATCCCAGAGATACTTCAATCCCTAGGTAAGAAATGAAAATCATGTCTTGGAATATAAGAGGGCTAAATAGCCGTCATAAAAAGGATGTCTTGCAAATTTTTGTTAGGGACCACAAACCGGATATTCTTCTTGTTCAAGAAACAAAAATGCCTAAAGATAAAGTAGAATGCTTTAAAAATTTTCAGAACTGTGGGGATCATGGAAATAGTTCTGCTGGTGCTTCAGGGGGAATTGTTACTTTTTGGAACAAGTCGTTTATTAAAGGTGAGCCCTTAATGGAGAATGGTAATTTTTTGGCCACTAGATTTACCCACATAAGAGACAATTTTTGCTGGATTCAATCCAATATATATGCCCCGAACTGTAAGAATGCTAGAAATTCCTTTTGGTATGAGTTGTCTAGTTTTTGAAAGTGTTTTGCTAATGAGCACTGGGTGGTCATGGGAGACTTCAATACTCCTCTCCTGAATAATAAAAAATTTGGGGGTTCTCAAGTTAACTGGGATAGAAAATCAGAACTCTTTGACTTCATTAATAATAATGCCTTGATAGATCTTGACCTACAAGGTGCCTCATATACTTGGACTAATAGGAGGATTGGTCCTGATTTGATCCAAGTGAGACTTGATAGGGCCCTTGTTTCTAGTCAATGGTTTATAGACTGTTTTTGTACTTTGAGAGCTTTATCAAGGGTGGGATCTGATCATTTTCCCATTTGTCTAATGGCAGATCCTACCAAGGTGAAAAAGAACTCCCCCTTCAGATTCAAAAAATTCTGGTTATCTCATCCTCGAATCTTTGAGGAAATCAGTAGATGGTGGAATATTGACATAACTGGCACAGCTATGTTTAGGATTGCAAAAAAATTAAAGGAAGTGAAATTCAATTTGAGGAGATGGAAAAAGGACGCCTTTGGGAATATCTTTGGAACTAAGATGGATATTCAGGGTAAACTCTAGGAGATCTAGGCTAAAATCCAGAAATGGGGGTACATTGATAATTACAGAGAAAAGGAAAATGAACTTCTCACTCAATTGCATGACATCATTGCTAAAGAGGAATTTTTTGGCAGCAAAGATCTAGGGTGTCTTGGTTGACTGAGGGAGATAGGAACACTAGATTTTTTCACTTGTCTACCTCGAAACATAGGGCTGCTAATAGAATTGCTTACATTGATGTAAATGGGACTAGGTTTGAAGAGGAAGATGATATCAAGAAACAGGCTGTTCTTTTTTTCAATAACCTTCTTTTTTGTAATGGAGAGATTGTACCTGATGCTCAAGATTCCTTGCTTGAGGCTATACCCCAGGGGATTGGTCATAATGAAAATTCTATGATCACTGCTATTCCTTCCAAGGCTGAAATAAGGAAAGTTGTCTTCTCTTTTGATGGAAATAAAGCTCCCGGACCTGATGGTTTTCCTTTATTCTTCTTCCAAGTGTTCTGGGAAATTGTTGAGTTGGATGTTGAGAAGGCTATCAAGGAATTCTTTGGATCAAGATGTCTTTTGAAAGAACTTAATGCTACTTTTTTGGTCCTTATTCCAAAAAAACCTGGGGCTTCGTAGTTTCAAGCTTTTCGACAAATCAGCCTTTGCAATTCTATCTATAAAATCATTTCAAAGGTTTTAACTACAAGAATGCTTTCTTTGCTTCCTCAAATGATTTCTCCGCAGTAGAATGGTTTTGTGCCAGGTAGGTACATTTTGGACTCTATTATCATTGTTCATGAGAATTTACATTCTTTAATGGTCTCGAAGACTAAAGGATTCATTCTTAAACTGGACATTTCCAAAGCCTATGATCGGGTTGATTGGAATTTTTTATTTAAAATCCTAGTCAAGTTTGGTTTTAATAACAGAGTCATCCAGCTGGTGAACCAGCTTGTTTCAATGGTTACTTCTTCTGTCATTGTGAACGGGTCGCCTTCAAGGTTTTTTCAAACTTCTAGAAGTCTCAAACAGGGAGATCCTATCTCTCCTATTCTGTTTACAATTTTGGCTGAGTGTTTGGGAAGAAATATTAAAAAGCTTATTGATCAAAGATCCCTTGTTGGTCTAAGACCTTTCTCTTCTCTTCTAACCTGTTCCCACCAACAATTTGTTGATGACACCATTCTCATGGGAAGATCTACTGTGGCTGAAGCTAAGACTTTCAAAAGGATTCTGAATCTTTATGAATCTTCTTCTGGGAAAGTTGTTAATAGGGCTAAGAGTTCAATTTTCTTCCTCAACACTCCTGAGCATAGACAAGTTAAACTTGCTCAGATTCTTGGATGCCAGATTGAGCCTCTACCGTCAACCTATCTTGGTTTTCCTCTTTGCATTAAACCCTTGGAATCATTTTGAATCTCTTTGGTTGAAATTTTCAATAAGAAGCTATCGGGGTGGAAAGGAGCTCTTCTCAGTCAAGTTGGAAAAATCTAGCTCCTAAAGGCTTCTTTGCAAAATCTTCCTGTGTATGCTCTTAGTTTATTTAAAATTCCTGCTAAATACGCTGAGGCTATTGAAAAAATTTAGAAGAGGTTTCTGTGGTCTGGTGTGGAGGATAAGAAGAGAATGCCACTCATTGGTTGGGATCTGGTTTGCAGACCTAAATGGAGAGGTGGCCTAGGCTTAAGGAAAATTAAAGTGCTGAATTTGTCCCTTCTTGCTAAATAGCTTTGGAGAACTCTTACTTTGAGAGGGGAATGGCATGATACCTTAAAAGACAAATATTTTAGCAACTGTGAGTCTCTTAATGAGGTTATAAATTCTTCTTTTTTACCTCGTGGGTCTGTTTGCTGGAATGATATGAGTAGAGGTAGAAAGTTGCTGGAAATGGGAACTGGCTAGTTGGTTGGAAAAGGAAATTATGTTAGGTTTTGGGAAGACAGATGGCTTTTTAAGGATCCTTTAATCAAAAATGATAAATTTAGTAAATGGATGAATGATTGTAAAAGGGAATTCGGGGGCTTGGTCAAAGATTATTGGAGGAATGGGGGTTGGATTGATTTGAAGACCATCACTCTGGACCTTAGCCCTGTTCAATATGCCTTTAGGGCTCTAAGACTAGTTCAACACCAGGTGGATGATCTTGTTGTTTGGATAGACAATCTGTCTGGAATTTTTTTAGTTTCTTCTGCTACTTCTATGTTGGTTAATCCAATGGAGCCGCCGCCCTTCTGGGCTAAGGCTTGGATTAATCTCTTGATTCCTAAAATCAATATTTTCTATTGGATAATGCTACAGAATAAGATTCTCACTTTGGACAATCTTGGTAAAAGAGGAATTCAATTACCTAACAGATGCTACATGTGCAGCAATGATGCTGAGACTGTTAATCATCTTTTCCTTCATTGTCCTTTTGTTTCGCACATCTGGGGCAAAATTTTTGCGCTTCTTGAAGTGGTCTGGGTTTCCCCTGCTTCGGTCGAAGACTTTTTCTTTCCATGGAAAGCTTCGTCAAAAAACCCATTTGTGCGTAGGCTCTGGTCTTTTGTTATAGCTTTTGTGTCATGGAGTATTTGGAAGGAAAGGAACAACAGAGTGTTTAGGGAAAGTGAGAAGTCGGAGGGGGATTTATATGAAAAAATTGTTAGGGAAATAAAGGAAAATTTATCTTTAATCCCTAGAAAAAGGGTGGATAAAGCTACTTGGTCTCCTTTTGATATTGCTACTACTAAAAAGTGGAATTCTAAATTAGTAGCTTTAAATGTTCCCACGCTTGAATTTTGTGGGAGGGAAAATGCTAGTTGGTCTTTGCCACCTTTGGGCTAGTTGAAAGCCAATTTTGATGGTGCTGTTAAAGAAACCCTGGGAAAGTTAGTAGTGGGTGTGTTTTAAGGGACAATATGGGGGCTTTTATTGCGGCTTTTGCTGTGGATATCGACACCCAAACTAATCATGTTGCAGAAGCTGTGGGGGCTTATCATGCAGTTAACTTAGCTTTCAAGATGAACACGAAATGTCTTTGGTTGGAGGGAGATTCTATGAATATAATAAATCGCATTCTTGGGATTACCCCTCCCTCGTGGACCATTAAAAAGTGGATCAAAGATACAATTGCCTTATTAAGCAAATTCAACAAAGTGAAAGTGTCTTACGCCTACAGAGAAGCCAATAAGGTGGTTGATTACTTTGCCAATGAAGGGGTTAAGAAAGGTGGGGAAAACACATGGAGGAAGAATGACTACCTCCATTCTGAGGTGAAAGTGCTAATTTATTATGATTCAATGCATGGAAGAGAAGTTTGTCTTTGCCATGATGAAGCGGATAAAGATTAGGTATGTCGATTTCATTCGATTTGATGGGACCGATGTCATTTTCCTTTTCAAGAAGAGTTTTCAGCACGCTCTCTGGGTGTTTGGTAATATATGTCTTAACGGGACCCAGAGCAACTATAGGGTATGGTATAATAGAGCTTTGAAGATGGGGGGAGAGAGAAAACGTGTTGAGCTGAGCTGCTTTCAAGAGCACAGAAAGAATGCTAAAGCCTGGGAAAAAATTGAAAAGGGAGGTTTAGTCCCATTTTTGGAAAAGCTCCATGGTACTGACGAGATGGCACTAGACTATTTTGCCAAAAACTGGAAAAATGGTGAGATTGTGTTGTTTGGTAGGAATGTTAAGCTGAATGAGCAAATTATCGGTGAGATTACTGGTCTTTTGACTGAGGGTGTGAAATTTTATCAGGACCGGCAGTTCTCTGATGAAGCAGTCATAAGATTTCCTAAAAAAGACAAGGAGAAGGCTAAGCTGGTTAAGGTTTCCAATAGCTATTTTGATGTGGAGTCCATTAAATCAATCTAGAGGAAAGTTTTAAGAGTCATTATGGAGCATATCATGGTTGATGGGCGCTTCACCAGGGCGTATGGTTATCACTTTGCCATTTTGAACCACTTCTGTCACAAGGTTCGTATCTCTTTGCCTTTTTACTTATTCTCTTCTCTGAAGAATTTCCTTGATAAAGTTGAAAGAAACCCTAGGAGGATTTCTATTATTCACCCTAGTCTTGTCAAGCTCATCTATGAGCATTATCAAAATTTACCTGCTTTGCCTAAAATTGTTGATGTTGAGGATTTGGATGATGAGGATATGGAAAGTAGCAGGGAAAACGATCCCCTGGCCCCTCCTGCTTTTGCCCTTGTTGGGTCTAAAACCACTGCTTCCCAGTCCCTTTCTTGTCGGAATGCCCTTATGGATTCTACTTTGCCTTCTTGTCCTAATCCGCAGCCTTCGCATGATTGCCCTATCCCGGGTTTTGCTTCGCCATCTTGTTTTAATCCCCAGTCGTCTCCTAGTTGCCCTACCCTGGGTTTGGTCTCTAGTTTTAAAGGTACCTCGGTTACAAAATTAGTCTCGTACTCAGGGAATTCTATGGAAATTATTTCTGATAAACCTATGGTCAGTAAAGAGTCGGCCCCTAGTGCCCCTGTGTCTGAAATATTTGTGAATGCCCCTAAAGATTCTCCTAATCAGGGTGAAATTAATTCTGCCCTGAATAACCTCAGGCCTGAGGACATAATGAATGTGGCAGAAAAAAGTACGGATGGCCTTTTCACTATTCTTAAGTGGACCCAGAAGGAAGTTTGTGACTTGAAATCCCGTAATAAAGATCTCAACAATAGAGTCATGGAATTGGAGCAGAAGATTAGCTGGAGCTATAATGAGAATGAGGGACAGGACACCCCCTTACCGGGGAAAAGACAGCAGTCACAGGAGGAAAGATTGACTAGGCTCGAGTGCAATATGTCCAAGATTGGCCAGAATATCAAGGCCACTGTGGCGAATAATTACAAAATTGCTAGGAACAATGCCATTATCATTAATGCTATGGTGGAAAAGTTAGAAAAAAATCAAAAGGGCTCACTGGTCGTGGACTTGGATGCAGACAGAGGTTGTAGCAGATCTGTTGCTAAAGGGATTTCGACTCACACCCAGGCTAATACGAAGAGGAAGGCCCCTGCTTCTCCACACACGGTTCAAATCCTCAAGCAGGGGTTACAGGATATGAATGAAGTTGAAAAGGAAGCCGAGGAGTTGATGAACACCTTGGAGTAATGCTGCGGTGGTTGTTTCTGGTTTTTTGGCGGTCCTTTTTTCTGGACCCTGTTGTCTCTTTGTGCTGTCGTTTCCTTTTTGGGACAGCTGACTATTTGTTCAAAATTTTTATGCTCTATCTTTGTAGTTTTTAACTTTGTGGTTTTAGGTCCCTGTAAAACCTGTTTTTTCCTTTTTAAAAACATTAAAATAAAGAAAATTAGAGAAAACACATGTATATTCTTCACCACTCAAACACCAAATCAACTAGATCCAATTTGTCACAAAATTACAATAAAGTAATCATAGTTTAGGAACCCAATAAGAAAAACTATAAAAAAAATTACACTAATAAGGAGCATATACCAACACTCACATTTAAGAACCTTCTAGAAAAAACCTTCTAAAACCACATGATCCCAACAAAACATCTAACTTACAAGTTTAAAAACTCATTTTTCCTAGAAATTCCTTAAATCATCCTTGTGACCCTAGGCAAAATGAATTTTTATAGTTGTATTAGAGATGTTTTATAAATTGCAAATGATGCACTATATACTTGTGGAGTTGAACAAATGAAATGAAAGATTCTTGAACTTAAGAATTCCATGTCCAACATAAATTTAAATGCAAAATTGGAACATAAACTACGTTTTGTAAATTGTGCATATATATGATCTAGCTCATATAAGTGGAGTTGAACAAGTGAAATCAAAGATTTGAAAGTGAACTTAACAATTCCATGCCAAACATAAAAATACAATTGGAATAGATGATTTAAAGGAATTTAGGAAAAATGTGAACTTTTTAATTTAGTCACTAGGTTTTGTAAATTGCATACATTTATATATGATCTAAGATTCATCAAATGAAATTGAAGATTCAAGTGAGCTTAGAATAATTCCATGTCCAACATAAAAATGCAATTGGAAATGGATGATTTAAAGGAATTTAGGAAAAATGTTTGAAAGCATTTTTAAAGTCACTAGGTTTTGTATCAAGCATATATGATCTAACATACATATTTAAGTGGAGTTTCAAATGTAAATTATGAAATCAAAGATTCTTGAGCTAAATGAAGAATTCCACTTGGAACAAATTTATTTATACAATTCCAAAAATAAATGACCAAGCCTTTGAAAAAAACCCATTCTAAATCATGTCACATGTCTAATCAATATAAATATATAGATCTAGATCTATAAAAAGTTTGAGTATATATATATATATATCCAGTCATACATGTACATATATCCAAAAAACAACTTAAAGCTCCCAGTACATAAAATTTGGATCCTCTCTATCTTTAATTATCTCTAAAATTTTGTCATGATCTTCAATAGACAACCTCCACTTTTGTTTGGCACGTCCTCTTTTAGGTAAAGTTTCTAAATCTATTTTTGTTGTTATAACGAAGTGACTATAATGTAGAACCTTTTGTCCTAGCATATAATCAACAAATATAATACCATTTTTATCTATCTTTATTTTTTGATAATATGTGCCTTCAATAACAACTGATCCAAAAAATGAATACATCTATCCATTATGGAAGCTAATAGTCAAAATTTGGGCGCCGCTACAACAAGGGGTTCCTCTATTTCAAGCTCTAAGGGGAAGGCTTTATAGGGCTTGCTTGAGGGTATTCCACTCAATGAAGTGTGCAACAATGGACTGGATGGTCGGGGAAGATAAATAGGCCAAAAAATGAGGGAAAACCCTTGTAGTGAAGGAGCTATTGGGGATGGGGACGACACATCAAAGTAGGGAAGCCAAACAAGAGTTCGTCTTGTAGCATAGGATTCAGGTGGAGATGGTCTGGACAAGGGGCATAGTTTGACACAGCCTGGTGGATTTCAATCGGGCCCATTGTAGCCTATGGATATTTCAAAAAAAAATGTGTTAGACAGGGGTGGAGTGATTTTTAGTCTTCTTCAATATTCTAGGTCTATCACAATGGTGCTCAATGAGGAGCTAGAGCAAGAAGTCTTGTTTAATGAAAGAGTTTTTTTTGGGCTTGGTCTGATTGGATATTTCAGTGGTTTTTGGCCATGCTTAGTAGACCTCCACCAGTGGATTTCTCATCAATGGGAAGGTTTGTTAGAAGGGGTTGTCCAAATATATCCCATGGAAAGAGGCTTCTTCATAGTGGTTTTTGAAAAGGATCAGGATAGAAAGAATATTTTGTGTGAGTACCATTGGGAATGGGAAGAAAAATTTCCCTTGATGTTAAAGCCTTGGCATCTAGCTTTTAATCTAGCCACTGAGGTTTTTGAGAAGGTCCCTATTTGGGTGATACTTCTAAACTTCCCTTACATTTTTGGTTTGATTCATTCTTAGAGGTTGTAGGGAACTCTCTGTGAAGTTTTTTAATGGTGGATGAAGGATCTTCAAACCTTCTGCATTCCACCTTTGCACAGATTTTGGTGGAAATGGACATAATAAAGGCTCCTCCTGAGGAAATTCATTTAAAAACTTTGAAAGGTTTGTGGGTGCAACCCCTAGATTATGAAGGGATTCCTTTCAGATGTAGAGTTTTCTTTAAAACTAGGCATTTGGCAACTCAATTTGCAAAGCACAAAGCCTCTAAATCAGCCTCCTGATGGAAAGATGTTGGCCCCCAGCACTATTCATTAGAGAAAAAGGAGGAGAATCAACTAAGTGCTTTGGAGATTAGCAGGGTGGAGTGAGGGCAGGAAAGGGTGGTAGCTGTGGAAGAAGGTAGTAGAGAATGAGATTAGGAAGGGACAACGATTGTAGAGGGAGTAGGAAGTTTCAGCTGCAAAATGTTGGTGACCTAGCCCAGAAAGGAAATTAGGTTAGTAACAGTGATAATGTTGTCCAAAATGAAGGAGAAAAAGAGTTAAGCCTCACAAATTGGGTAGCGACTCCTGAATATCATGAGAACAGAGGCTCTACAAGGTCGCAAGGGAAAGAGATAGGGAAGGGAAAAGCTGGTGAATGGATTCAACAAGCAAATGGAAGCTTGGATGGAGCTTTGAAGAGTCTTGTTGCTAAATCTTTGGATTGGAAAAAGGCAACAACAAGGGTAGAAGATGGCTAGCAAATGGTTAAAGGAAAAAAAAAAACAAAGAAAGAAAGGAATGATACATTTGCAATGGTTCTCAGGTCTCAGCTGAAGAAAAGAAAAACTTGAGCCCACCATCAGAGTTTGGCTTGGGTTGGTTCTTGAGTTTGCCTATGGTTCTTTTGTTCTTCAATGTGAATCTTCCTTGTCTGTAACGCATTAATGTGATTGTTTTTAGATAGTTGGCAGGGTGGGAGTTGTCTAAAGGAGTTTATTAGTGTTGGAAATGGTTTTTAACCGGTTGTTGCAAGGAGTTTAGTTTTGTAATTTGTTTCTTTTTTATTAATAAAATCACCTTATTACTGATAAAAAAAATAATGACTGATCCAATGGGATACTCTTATCCATTACCATCTATCATCAATTCCACCAATTTTATTTTTGGTTGTGTACATCTTAATAGATAGTAATCTACACCTTCTGCATTGTCAAGATCTACAACAACAGTGAAAATATCCCCTGTACACACACCATGTAAAGTTCACAAAAGTTGTAAATATATTTTTAATATATAAAAATTTATATATAAATACGCTTAAAACTTACTTAAACATAGAATATATTTAAATCAATTTTAACTTTTAATCAATTTCCATACCTGTAACAGCTAAATCAGATACACATTTGTAATCAGCTGAATATAGAGGATCATAGACATCGACATTGTCATTTTCAACAAAAGGAGGCATTATTATTAATTGTTTCATTTCCCATCATGAAACATACCCATCTCTAATATTCTCACATTGAACAATATTTTCATTGTCCTCAATGAAATTTGTAGTGTCCCTCCAGTTGCGACACTCTGTCTTAGTTTGTTTTCAGTTTGATAGATAGATGCTTTAGTTGTATATGATACTATGTTATTTGTTTCAGATATGCATCAACATTATGTTGTTTTTATACTCCATGGATGATACATTTGACATCCTCATCATCTGGTTGTGTTTATGTGATGACATTATGGTTGACTCATATGTGATATAGTTTATTTTGCATATAAGTTTTATGAGGTTATCATGATGTATTTGATGTGTTTGGTAAAATAATGCTTGTTAGTTTTGGTGAAGAAGATAGTGTAGCACTACTCACTCGTGAGTATCCTATTACACTGCGATTCTTCTTCACGATGTGTTTTTCGATATATGATGATATGATTAACAAGTGATGTTTTATGCAGTTACAGGTACCGGGTATTGGCTCCACCTACTTGTTAGGTCTGAGCATACCCTAATTCAATGAAATTATGTTGATCTCGAGGTAATGACGGGTCCTTGTTGAACCATCATTCTTCATTGAACGAGTATCTATTTGTCACCCTTGTTGTTTAGTTTGTTTCTGTCGTGTCATTTTGGTCTGTATTGTTCTAATTGGGAATTCAATATTTTAGTTAAATGATTATTTGTTAATATATTTATATTTGATTAAATGCTTATGTTTATGTTATGGTTTAATTTATTAATTTAAATTAAACAAGTTATTTAATTTATAGAGAATGCTAATTTTGTAAAAAAGGCATATAATTAACAATAATTGTTGAATTACTTGTGTAAATAGGAATTATGTGAAAAGAGATATTTTCAAGAAGTTGTTTTCAACTTGTTACAAAATTTGGATTTGAAGTTAAAAATGTGATCTGGAGTTAAATGATTGAGATAGAACTAATTGATCAATTTTAGAATGCATGATTTACAATCAATTAAGTTTTATGAATAAGAGTTAATTAAATGCATCAAAAAGCTTTTGGGGGTTGCAATTTTTGGATTCATGGAAAATTTCTAAAAAAATTTCACAGCAATTTTAGAAAGATAGCTTCTTCTCTTTGTTTCAGGTTACAAAGTTTTGCACGTAGTGGTTTTTGAAGGAATTGTGTTTTTTGGAGGATTTGAATAATTGTGGGCTTCCAGATTCAGGGCTTAAACTTCGTTTGATTCAAAAACTATAAACTAGGTTTTCTTCTTATACTGCAATTTCTTAATTAGTAGTTTTCTGGAAGTTATATTGATACAGACTTGCACATGCAATAGAGAAATAATTAAGAACAAGATTTCAAATTTAAAGAAGCAAAATATAGAAAAAACCATGATTGTCTTAATTTTGTTCGCCTTAGTTCCTTTTGTAAAGGTCGCCATTTGATATTGCTAAAATTGATGTGCTTGTAGATAACGTTTCTATTTTGAAATCAAATGTATATCAAATATCAAATGAAGAATCATGTTTTATCTCTGGATCGACACCATGATCTTTAGCTTGCTTATGAGAGTAGTTGTTATGACCCAACGCAAATTTCTCTCTTATTTTAGACTCTTTTATTGTTGTGTCTTTGCTTGAGACTGTGTTTCTTTTTGAATGACAAACCCCTCCTTGTTGGAATTCGATGCCTTGAGGGTCACTTAATCTAATTGATAATTCCAGGCTTTGTATTTCAATTGTTATTCATTGAATGATGCACATGAATTAAACAAAAATCTATTAAGGATGGATAACGCTTGTAACACCTCTTATTCTGCAATTTGTGAATAGTTTTTAGACCCATTTCTCTGTTTAGAGCAGCGCCTTCCAAGGTTTAATCAATTAATGTTAGTTTTGACTTCTTTTCAACTATCACCTTCAGATTTTTTTTTAATGATTCTCTTGTTGTGCTCATCGAAATTTGTAGTTTTCTATTTAATATAAGTAAACTCGTCTGGCATGCAAGTTATTGAATTTTCTATTACTTCTTGTTGTGATCGCCAACCTTCCTTTGATTTGGACTTTCTAGTATGCCAATGATTTCGGTTCTTATGCCCTTGTGGATTGGCATTTAAGTGTACTGGTATTGTTTATTTGTCCTGATGGGAAGCGTCCTTTGTATTAATCATATTCATTTATAAAATTTTATGTCTTTCATACATTCATGTTTAAACGTGGATATACTAGTTGTTTGCTTATTCTTTCCAAGTTACACCCACGCTCAACAAATTATCTCATAGTTTCTTCTCTTAAAGTCTTGAGAATACTACCAGATGCTGCTGGCGCAGCTCTTCCTTTGTTAATTTTTTGTTTTGTGTAATTGTAAGGCTGCATTTGGAATGCCAGATTCATCCTATCTTGCTTTGTCTTGGGTTTTTATTTCCTTCTCTTAAACTTTTTCTTGTTACTTTATATCAAGGCACGTATTCTCCTTAGCAAGGCATGATTACTACCTAATCTATATTTGAGATTATCTGTACTCATCAGATCACTATTGCATGTCGCATAATCTCCTTTTTATGTTTTGGTCTTGAGAGTTATTTATTATACTTCCTGAATTTTAGAATGCTAAGTTTTTATCTCTCTTGCATGGCGTTATGACTGCATGTTCGTGTGTGCTAGCAACCTTGAGTTTCCATAATTTGTTAAAGTGAATCGTGAGTAAGCCTTAAGTTTGTAAATTCTAGTTGTAGATGTTTATTCCGTTTGAATTTAGAATTTACATGAAGAATGATTAGTTTTATTAAATTAACTATGGCAATAAGTTTAATTTTATAATTTTTGTTTATATAACCTTAAAAAGGAAATTGTGAAATTCTTTAATTTAGGAATTGTAATTTATTTGTTCTTAAGAGTAGAATTGAATAAATGATTTTAACGTAGTTAGTCATATATATATAATTGAATGAATTTTATTTGTTTTATTAGTAAATGTGTAGAAATTATGTTATTTTATTAAAGAAAGATCATAGTTATTCTTTGTAAAAAAATTTATAAAACAATTGATTATGGCAATTGAATTGTCTTTTTCAAAACTATAAATTCTTTATAAATTAAAGAATAATTATGTTGAAAACTGTGTATGTTTGTCATTGATTTTATAGTGCACTATTAGTATATTATATTTTAATATCCTCTAGAGGTTAGGGAATGAATTTGTATAATAAAGTGAATAATGCTTGTATTGTGTTGTTTAGTAGAAATAATTTGATCTGGGTCTTAGCCATTCACATTATGTCTTCACATTGGAGAAATTTGTACATTTTATGGTCTATGTCATGTGGATGATATGATCATACAAGATTTTTGCTTTTCATGGTTAGTGGCTTTCCTTTGTATCTAATTTTGAGTTATGTATACCCGTTTCTTCCAATGGCTAGAGTGTTGATTGTAAAGAAAAGGAGCTTTTAATATTTGTTTATTGATGTTTTTAAATACCTTGATCTAATTTGGGACTTTGCCATGCAAGAGTTAATTGTCACCTTAAAGGTGTTGAGTTGTTCAATGATTGGGCCACAAATGAGATATGTTCTACTATGGTTTTGTTTCTTATGCATGTTGGCAATCCTCAGTGTTTTGATGTTGCTTCATGTTTATAGGAAGAGTGGCTTACGATAGGGGCCAAAACCCTAAGTGGTTGTAGGGTAACCTATCATGGGTTTTTGTAATCCAGTGAAAACCTAACTAATGTACTAGGGGTTGGGTAGTATTTAATATTAATTCAGATAATATGTATGCCTCACCTAGTGCCTTAATGCTCGTTCAAATTAAGGGTAGGTTGAGAAGGCCTAGAATGGCTTGTCGTCTACCTTGTCTTCCTGAAAGGTAATTCAACGCCACATGAGTTTGACTAGGGGCCGAGAATTGGTAGAGACTGCCAGGGTAACTCTGGATGAGGGTCGATAGTCTAGGAAGATTCACCAGGGTAACCTAGAATAGCTATGTGATGACACTATATCCTAAAATATGTTTGTGGTCTCCTATGTAGAGTCACCTTTGTTATTGTTGATGCCTCTAGGAGTTTACTGGTGATCTTGTAATTTTATATTATGTCATGTTGTTAGGTGTAGTCAGCCATGTAATGTAATGTATGTTCTTTGTTGTTTGTTTGATTGTCCTTTGGACCTGTCATTATCTCCTAGCACGGAGGGAGTGGACCTTCAGGTACCACGCGGTTGGGAGGAAACCATGCTATTATTCACCATTGGGTCCTCTTACAGATTTTGCTATACTTGGATAACATTATTCATGGAGCAGGTTCCTGTCACTTTCTTTTCATGATGATGGACACTGAATGTGTTCTAAGATGTGGATGTTAGTTTGAGGAGATCATTACCTTCTTTCTATATTTACCTCATGTGTATGAGAGTACTCATTGTATCGACATTATGATGTATCAAGATTTACTAAAATCTCACTTGATGTAATCTGGATATGTATATATCTTGACTGTATAAAGTTTATGAAAGTGGAACATACATGAATGTGATTTGTACTTGTGTTTTATGATTTTAATGTTATGGTGTGATGTTCTTAATTTAATGTTTAAGTAACGTCGCCTTGGAATCCTTAAGACAATTGTGTAATCAAATGAATTTAAAAATAATAATAATAATTCGGTTAATTTGTTTTTTACACTTATTTTAATGGAAACCTTGGCGGGGCGTTACACAATCAACACAAAAACATGATTTTTCTCACATTAATTGCATAAGGCCTACTACTTCTTGTTGTCATGATTTGATGTAGACTTCTAATACCATGAATTGCTTGACAATTATAAGGATTTGATCGATCAATATTTGTAAATTCAAATTTGAAAATTCAATTAAATCATGTACACAAACTTTGAAATTCAAATTTTTAACAAATTTTGACTAGATGTGCTTGTAACTTCCCAAAAATACCATGTTGTATGTTGAGTCACAAGCGGAAAAATGACTTTTGCATGATTCAACAATTTTATTTGCATTTTGTATGGCATTACCTACAAGGACACATGTTGGAAAAATTTGTCACCTATTACTTTCAAAGAACTTAAAAGAATTTAATTTAGTTTAAATATTATCTATTTTTTAAAAAAAATCTCTAAATTCCATATATATATGGGGAACTACCAGCAAGTCCATGTTGACGAAGTGCACACTTCACACATTGTCTTGCTCCATCGTGCTCTCTTTTTCCATGTCCGCTCATAAAAATTCCACAAAAAATTGGTGTTGCATCTAGCATGTTGATGGCTTAACCAAACAAAAGCTTTTGTGGACTTAAATTGTCCTATGAAGTTACAAATAACTACACTCAAACCCAATTAGCTTCAAAAAAGTAATTATATATAAGAAATTAAATAATTTAAGTCTCAAAGTTAAAAGTAAATAAATAAATAATTTTTTTTAAAAAACAATGTACTTATCAACACATCCATCAAACCATATCCAGTGTTCTTGATTTATTCCATGTTGTCTCAGGTCTTCAAAAAACATTTTGAAACAAGAGCTACATAGCCTCTATCATGATTCGTATCATCATTGATATAAAAGTGAACCTCTTTGATGATAATTCGATCATCTTTGCTACTTTGTATTCCATCGACCTCTAACTCGACATGCCTATAGAAAACTTGCACAAAGATTGCAACTTACTCTGAATGATAATATTGACTTTGAATCTCAGTTTGAGGAGTAAATGTATAGTTCTTAGAGAAATATACAATAGAGAGAATACAACCTGGTGGAAAAAAATTCTTTGAATCACGAAATTGCTTAGCTTGCCATCTTGCACCATGACAATGTTGGATATGTAAATATATGATATTGCAAAATTTATTCACGAATTCATTGTAAGGCAATCCACTCTTTTTGAGAACAATTTTTTTGGCCTCAACGAACAATTTTTTTGGCCTCAACTCCTGACTTTGTTAAGTATGTCTCATATTCAAATCTCTTCCAAATAACTTGCATTTCAATATTGTCAACATGTAAAAGATTCTTCAAATCTCCACAATCATTACATACATTTTTTATACACTAAACATTGAATTCATCTAAATCTTCTGATTTTTCACATACAAGAGACTTCACAAATTGTGTTGTGCTTCTAGGGATGGCTAAATTTTGATCAATTATTGTCATAGCTTTTTTATATGATTGTAGGTGTAGATCAAATTCAACATGATTCTGACAACAAAAAGTTTCACCTACTTTATTTATACGTACAAATTATGGTCATAGTGTCTCAAACATCCTTTGACAAATCATCACATTTGAAAATTCTTGCTTGAATGCTTAAAAAAATCACTTTGTGTTGTATCTATAAAAAATTTTGGATGATAAATTCTTGTACCATCTTCACCTATTATTTGTATAGTATCCCTTCTATTGGAATAAACACGACAGTGATTGGTCCAATATTCAACCACCTATTTCTTTACATCTTCTGAAATTCTATCTTTTCAGGGAACCCTACAAATATTTACCCATTTTTTCTCAATTTTCCATCCATTTCATTTCTCTTTTCAATATATACCTTTGAATAGTTCTAGAAATTTTTAGTAATTCAGAAATTTCTTGAACTTGTCTTCTATGTGATAATTTCTTACTAGAAATTACAATCATCAATGCTCTACGTGCAACACTTAGATCACTAGATCAACTCTTCTTTTCAATACATTTCAATGCTTCTTGCAATTTTTCAACAATTATTTGTTTTAAATTTGATGACTTTTTCCTATTATCAACCCCTAACAACTCCAAAACAGGGGTCATTTCTTTTTCGTCTAAATAACTTTGCAACTAACTGTGCTCTTCCAATTAGATATTTTTCTTTAAAAATATCATCCCACATTCTTTGAGTGTAATTTTAATGTGCTTTCAGATAACATATCTTCATATGAAATATTATTGAAAAGAGAATCCTCATCCATCTCCATCAGATTTTCCATACCATATACTAGTAGAATTTGAAAAATAAATGACTACATGACTAAAACTTTTAGTCACGTGACTAAAAATGACTAAATTCTACTAATTTTTTGCAATTCACAAGTATAAATGACTAAATAAATGACTAAATTGGTCATCGGGTAAAATCACAACTAAATAATTGGTCAGACAAATAAAAATGACTAATACTCTTCTATTCTTTTTTCTTTCAAATTTGATCATAATCCATAGAACTTAAGCCCCCCTCATGGGACCCCTACCTAAGCAGGCCATTTGGCCACCTAGGTTGCTTGGTGCACCAAAAATACCTATTGTGTGGAAGGCATTGCCTCTCGGTGCAGTCTTAAGGCCTTCACATATTTTATAAAAAAAATTAACATTTACATTCTTAAACTTTTATTACTCATTATGTTAATGAATCATTAATGTTTTTAACTATGATTTGAAGCCAGTTTGTTTTTCCTATTGTGTTAGCATGTCAAATGTATCAAAGAGAAATTGTGGTCAATTTCACTAATAAAATATGATTTAAACAATCCAATTACATTTTGAGGGCTATCTTGCAGTCAATTTCATTTCAAAAGGTCAAGTAGTTATTTCTAGAAGCAATTAGATTCAATTTACATGGATTGTAGAAATGTAATGTATGTAAAAGAAATTATTTCTAGAAGCAGTGCTTTAAAAATGTAAGGTCAAGTAGTTATTTCTAGAAGCAATTAGATTCAATTTACATGGATTGTAGAAACGTAATGGTCGAGTCTACTGAAAACAAAGATTTTTCCCTTAAAAAAAGAACATTTTTCCCTAAAAATGAAGATTGATTCACTTCTATTTTCACTTGTTGATATACTTGGCCATCTTAATAATGTGAAATAGAAATAACAATGATCGCTTTTGGTATACAAAATTTTTCTCTTTCAAGCTTTATATTGTTAATTATTTTTTAAAAATAGAATTATTTTATAATTTATGAAATCAATTGTGTGTTGATCATTTTTATAGATGTTATCATTTTATACAAGTTTGAACTCTAGTAATTTTAGGAGCACATCATGCTTATCTTAATTTTCACAACCTATATTAAAATGATAATGTAGATAGATGAATTTTTTCCCCTAAAAATGAAGATTAATTTTCGCATGCCTTCCATGCAATAGTTTTTTTTGTGTATTTTAGCAATAGGTATTTTTTGTGCCTTGGTCAGGTCGTGTATGCATTTGGAGGGAGTTTTAGGCAGTTGATTTTTGGTGTAAAACATTGTGATTACATGTTGGAGGGAAGATTGGAAGTTTAATCAACAATTTGGTGTTCTAGCATTGATTGTTCTTGGCTTCCCTGACTCTCATTCAATCTCTCACTGCTTTGCATGACTATTTCTAACAAATTTTCCCCACTCAATCACTATGATGGCATTCCCATGCATGAAATACTGCCAATGAGACTGCAAATACTTATAGATCTATTCCTTTCCCCTACCATATTGTATAAAACCCCATTGCTATTTCTCCTATTTCACACCCTTTTTTCCCCCCTGTTCTTACTCTCCCACCAATTTCAATTGTATTCATGACATTTGCGGCTCTATAAAGACCTCATTTTCAATCTTTTGTCAAAGAATTTAGTAGCAAGTTCGCTCTTGGTTATTCTTTATCTCAAATCTTGCATATCACCCAGATTTTTCTTTCATTTGGTGGAGATTTTAAGCTCCGATCTACATTTGGAAGCCTACAAACATGGTAGGTTATGCTTTACATTTTTACTCATTTTTCTCTTTGTATGTTAAAAGGATATTGCAAATCCAATTAGTTAAAAAACCCTAATTATGTTTATTTTATCCCTGTTTATTAAAATGATATTGTAGATCCAATTAGTTAACAAGAAACCCATTTGTTCAAATATTGAGATCCATGCAAAGTTTAACTCTGCTTAAAATTCTACTCAGCTATTTAATTATAATCTATTGCATTGCCTTCTTAATAGAAAAAATCTAAAGATTTAGTGGTTTTTTGCACTTGTATCATGCACTATAATTATCTGGTATTTGATGCAAATGTTGTAAAATTACATTCTAGAAAGCATAATAGTTTGTATAATTTGTGGTACTTCTGCTTTATGGAAGGAATCTCAAGATCTGGTTTACTTTTTGTTTTTCTAGTTTATTTGAGAGATATGTCTTGAAGGTCGTTTACTAATTGCATCTTTGTGTCTAATTTTCTGGACACGGTGGAAGCCTCTTCGACTTGAGATCAAGGTATTTTTTTGATCCATGCTCTTCTTATAAAGAATTGGCCATCATGTTTCTAGTTATTTCAATATTTGGTTTGAGTGGTGTACAGTTTTGTGGGCATCTTTCATTTTCATAGATAATATATATTATGGAAAAGATAAATTTAGATGCAAATTTAGTGTATGGGACCCACTAATGGAACTCCCATAGATGGATTCTTTTCCATTTTCGTTAGATGATGTTCAAATTTTGTACTTCTCGATCTAGACCTCATGATCAACCAAAATGATAAGCTTCAACTTGGCAATCTGCCTAATACAAAATGTATACTTGAATGTTGACGACTTTTTGCTTTTGAGCTCTAAGAGTCAATGTATATCGGAACTTTGTATTGTGCTTAGTTAGTTAGAGAGCTTCCTCTTAGTTTTAGCTTGGCTTCTTCTTTTAAGCACCGAATATAGGGGGCTTTTGTCAAAGTGACCTTACTCATTTAAGGTGAAGTATGTAGGGGAGGAATACCAGGAGTGGGGCTCCCTATGTGGGGTTCCCCATGCCTATTGAGTCAGGTCATCTAACCAAAATACAACAAAAATATTAGTATGTGTTGAAGCTAATGCCTAATAGTTTCATTTTAGGTGTTTGAATGACATGGGTAGCCTTTTCAAAAGTACTTAACAGAGGGGGTTTTACTTTTGTAAGAAAATAGGGTTGCTCTACAACTTGTGCATTAACTCATTTGCTTATGGCGCATCTATGTGTCATAATACAATTTTATTTGTTGTCTAGTTTTTCTTCAAACATTGACTCTGAAAGTCACATCAAGTGGGCTCCTTATCATTCAATAAATGACCCTTAACTCTTTTAATCACTATCACAACTCATTCATCTAAATTATGTATTGGCTTCTCCTCCTAGCACTACAGACAATGTAAATCTATGTTAACATAAACATAACAACAAATGATTATCAAATTCAATAACTTATTTTTTAAGAAACTATTCATTCGCAGGCCATTCTTTACCTTCCTGCAACCATTTTGATATATGTCCATAATAGTTGTATTTTGATCTAGAATCTCAAGCTCTCTATTCAAATGGCATTTTGTTCAATCAATCTTGATGGGGTTGAAGGTTCAATGTGCATTTGAATGCTATTAGTGATTTGTTTACAGATGCCAGAAACTGCGAAATTTATTGTAGGACTGTTTGTTTCTCACTTACTTCCATTTTTGAAGTATTGTAAATCGTGGGCTTGCTTGGAAAAGTGATTTGAGTAAATTAATGTCAAGCATGTGGCATAGAAAATTCATTGTTGTGCTTTTCTTTTTGTTCAGTAATGTTGGGAAAATTCATGGCATGTTATCTATTTTAAATGTTAATGCATTGAAAATAGAGGGCAATTTTAGTAAATTAATATCAAGCATGTGGCACTACAAATTTCATTATTGTGTGTTTCTTTTTGCTCAGTAATGTTGGGAAACTTAATGACCTGACACCATATTTAATGCAATGAAAAATGTACCACCAGATTAAAAAAAATTATTTGCTTAACTACATCTAATACTTATATTTTCCATGAAAATTCACTTTGGATTCCTTTCCCATCTGGCTTGCATTTTAGGGGTTTCTATTAGCACTTAGTAGTGACAAGGAAATCCTATGCAACAGGGATTGAACTCAAGAAAGTTATTATTGAGATTTTGATCCCATAATGCACATCCAATCTAATAAGATTAGAAATATTAAGAATTTTAGTTTTATTCAGTGACTTTATTCATTTGTTATATGTGAATTATCTGCTTTTATGCCTTCTTGGTGCATATCTTGGATCTCCACTTCTTGATCTGTGTTTGGTTGCATCAACATTTGAAGTATTTTGGAGATTGTTTCTTAAATTTATATTTTTTTACAAAGCATGTTGACTAGCCTACCATTCTCAAGTTCCTTCAAAGGTCATGTTCGTACCCAACCAAGTCAATTATCTGTGTAGAGAATTTAGCTTCATATAAACTAGAAAGTGAGGTTTCTACTTTAGTTCCTAACATTTTATTGGGTATTCTAATGCCTATATGGATGATTTAATGGATATATGATATTTACTGCACATTGGTGCACTATTAGAGCAAATGATAGAAAAACTAAGTTAAGAGATGAGCATTTATTTAAATTTTTCAGGAATGTCTACTAATGAGTATGTGCCTTTACTTTTTTGTTTTGTCAGAGGAAACTTGCCCAAAGATCTGAACGTGTGAAATCAATAGATCTTCATCCAACAGAGCCATGGTAATTACACCTTTTCTTATCAAACTTGTGAAATGTTAGGGAAATGTTAGGGGTTCAGAGCTTGATTTACTTGAAAACTTGTATTTAGATAATCCAAAATGCATTATTGTACTCTGTCCATAAAATATTTTGATGTCTTTAAAGTTCAAACAACTAAAGAATGCTTTGTTGGAGCATTGCTAATGCTGCTAGATACAATGTAAGAATATGTTTTTTGATATATCCTATATTCCAAAGGATTGCAAGCTTTTAGACTGACATAAAATTCACCTAAAAATTTTTACTGCTTAGGTTTACATCATCATATATGTTTGTTACATTTTTTGCATTACTAAGATAGAAGGAAAAACATCTGTTACATTACTATGTTAGCAAATACTAACACACCTTCCAAAAGGTGGTTCTCATTGAATCTATTGTGGTTCACTTACTGGTACTAACTAATTTGTTGATATGCATTTCATTCAATAAATTTAGCTCCACTTGTGCACCATCTTCTTTACTTGTTCTTTCAAACCTACACTATATGTCATCAATTCATGTAGGTTGTAATATCTTATCATCACATGACAAGTTTAAGAATTGCTTACATGATTCCTGTAGTGATTATAGTATCTTTTTTTCTTAAATATATTTATTCTTTTCTATAAATATAGCATACCTGAATATCATATTCAAGACTGTAATGAACAGTTATCTCAGAGATTTAATTTTGTTAACCTTACTTAAATTTTGTGTTTATAGTTCTTCAAATTACTGTAAAATTTTCTGTCCCCTATCAAAAGGTGGGCTTCTAATTGCTTCTATTCTCCAATAAGCAGCATTAAAAGCATCTTTCTCTTTATTCTAACTCTAGAGGATAGATGGTGACGTTTCTCAAGCTCAAAATTTGTCAACCATCCATTGTTAGTTTTTAAAATTTAGAATATTGTGTGATTTTTTTGGTCTTGAATACTATAGTTAAGAATTAATATTTTTAGGCAATGTTATTGTGAACAAAAAATTGTAATATTTCAGCCACAGTAAACTGATTGTTCTATTTGTTGCTCCTCATGTAGGATGCTTGCGAGTCTTTATTCTGGAAGTGTATGCATTTGGATTATCAGTCATAGGTAATGGCCATTTCCAGGTTGTATTAGTTGTTGATTATATTGGTTGTATTCTTTCTTGGGCGGTTTGCTTTGCATTATTCTTTTCTATTTTGTTGTTTCTTATCTACTTTTTAACCAAATTTAAAATGTACTTTGTCATATTTATTATCCAATTCAATTTAGTCATCACTGTTGTAATTATGAAACTTAACTGTACCTAAACTTTATCATTTTTACTTTGTAATTGAAAAAGCATATAGACGAAAACACCTACAATAGGTCTCAAAGATCTATCATGTAAGAATATACCAAAAAATATGATAGGAATATCATATAAGTGTTGAGAAAGGTGAAGCAACATTGGTATTGAATGAAATTATCATTTAATACAACTTAAACATCTTAGCATAAGCATTCCTTGATGTTAATGAAAGGTAAAAGGAAATGGTTAGTTTTCTAGGTCATCATCAAGCCAACCACCAATTAGGCAATATGAGGCTCTAGTATGCATTCCACTAAGGGATAATTTTTAATATTGACCTTTAAATTATTTAATAAGGTGTGTTACAGTAACAAGATACATATTTCTTAAAAGAAAAGAAAGGACTAGGGATCTCCTAAAGTTTTAGCTTTAGACAATTCTCCTGCACTTGAAAGAGTTTCTGCAGCTCCAAATCAATTTCCTCGTTGATTAGAAGTTGCTATAACATTGTTTTCAATAATGGATCTGCCTCTTGTAGGTTTGTTGTAAGATTGAGTCTTTGGACAGAGGCTTCTTCTTTAGTAGCCTCTTTGATACTCTTAGAGGTGTGACATGTGATCGGTAATGAACTCTAGCTTAATAGAATCTTGTGCAATAATGGGATGGTACACCAATTCATGAATGAAGTTTTTAGGGCCCTTTTCTACCCTCGAATACAATATTATTCCACTTCTTCCAAAGTCGCCAAAGGCATTCTACAATAAAAATGAGCTATAATTCAAAAGAAATCAAGAACTTATTCCATTCAACTTTGCATTTCAAATGTCTTACAAATATATCCCTCCACAAGTCAGGTTTTCAAGATCATTGTGCTATCTCTAGAAACTAAATTTGAACCTACATGAGAAAACAACATTTAGATTATTTTGGAGTTTCCACAGTCATCACATAGATTAACATTGACCTAATATTTTTCTATGAAAGACAAGCATTTAGATTTTGGCATTTTCTTAGGGGAAGCTTACCGAAACAAATACCTTTAGGGTCAGAACAAGAGGACAAACTAAGAGTTAATATATCATATCAAACTATTTTAGGTTTAGTTTTTATTGAAAATAGCTTGAAAGAAGTCCAAGACTAGTTTCTAGGTGAAGAATATTTTACAAGGATTTAGGATTAGCATAAATATGTTTGTTTTATATTTTTAATTTTACTTTATGATCAGTAAGCAAGTTAAGTAGGTCTCTCTCTTTGTATTGAAATTGAAAAAAATGATATCTTAAAATTTTTTTTAAATGATCATCTTTAAAATTCTTTGTTAAAAGGTAGCAATAGTCAGCCATATATTTCTTTAAAATTCTGTCTTGATATTGTCATTTGACTGTATAAACATGTGGGGGCCAACTAAAACATTCATAAGTCAATCTTTAAAAGAGATACATGGCTGACTATTGATCCCTTTTTACAAAGAATTTAAGATGCTCTCTTTATATTAAAACTTTCAATACAACTTTTACTTTGTTGAAGACTCATTTTAGAATTGTAGAATACCCAAGGAAGAGACATGGAATAGATTATAATTTCAATGACTGTAGTTTAATTCAAATTAGTTTTTAGGTTAAGAAAGCAACAAGTAAAGTCAAAAGTGTAATGGTGGATCTTGGAAAACTCAAAAATGAGACATGACTCATAATTATTTTTTTGGAATTTTGTTTATGATTTTTCGTTCATGAGGGTTTGTAAATTTAATATTCTTTCAGCTATAACAAAGAGTTGCTATCGTTAGTCATAAACATTTGTTTTGATAAAGCAACTATGATTGGGATAATAGAGAAATTATAAGCCTTCCAGAATGTATGGGAAAACACAAAATGAACTACATAGGCCTTAAATGATAATGTACAAGTCATAATGTCGGTGCTCAAAAATAAATTCAACTTTCCATGCCAGTGCATAGGAATGAGAAGATTAGCATAATACTAAATTATATTTAAATCTTCATTTTTTGTAATTTTGTCTTGATATTGTCATTTGACTATATAGGCATGTGGGGACCAACTAAAACATTCATAAGTCAATCTTAAACATTGCTTGAATGAAAATTTGAATTTCTTATTGATCTTGGTTGCCATAATGGTGACAAACCAATACAAGAAAATTGGCTTTTTCAAACACGGAATATAGGAACTATCTATTGACACTAGTATGCTACTGCAGATGACTTTAATGAGCAATATTTTTTGGTTCAAGTTCCAATTCTTTTGGCCAATGTATACTATCTCTTTACATAGAGAACAAGACAACTTTAGACAACTTTTATTCTATCTATTGAAGTCAAATACATGTTTCGAGTTCTTTTTTTATGGTTTAGGGTTAGGATTAGGGTTATGGTGAGTGTTAGGGTTAGGGTTGGGGTTAGGGTTAGGATTAGGGTTATGGTTAGGATTAAGATTAAGATTAGGATTCGGACCTAACCATAACCATAACCATAACCATAACCATAACCATAACCATAACCATAACCATAACCATAACCATAACCATAACCATAACCCTAACCCTAACCCTAATCCTAACCCTAACCCTAATTTTGACCCTAACCATAACTCTAACCCTAACCCTAACCCTAATCCCAATTTTAACTCTAACTCTAACCCTAACCAAATTTATTATATAATATTATTATTATATTATTATATTATTAATTCATATAATAGATTATATACTTTTTTTTATGCATAAGAGTTTATTTATTTATAATAAAAACTACAATTTAATAAGCATCTACTACACATGAGAGAGAGTTGACAGAAAACCCAAAAACTAGCCTACCAGAGCTACCACAAAGCTGAATCAAGAGTATGACCTACATAGAAAACTAAAACCCCTACCGATACCATTGCCAAAAAAGCAAAGCAAGCCACTAAAATGGTGAATAAAGCTAGAACCACCAAAAACACACCGACCCAAAAAACCCCATAATAGAAAGAACAAACCCCCAACTTACAGGAAATTATTTAAAACTATGAATTAACCAAACTCCTCCTTCTAGTCTTCTTTGTCCATTGCCATTAGCCCGAACACTTTCTTCAGAAAGATGATGGCAACTGTTGCCAATGACCTATGTCGCATCAAACCCGGACCCTGCAAATCCAAAAGGAATAGATAGATTTTCACCGTGTCCTCCAAGTGAACCTGCTCCACATCACAAGGATGAGGGCAACCTCTTCCCTCTATCACCACACGAAGCACCTCGTCGATACCTTCTACCAAGTCCTTCTTGAAGAGCTTCAACAATAGTTGCTTATCCTCAACTTCAGCTCCAGATTATCAAGCAATGAGGCAAGAAAGCGAGACAAGATGTGCAGATTATCTCTCCCATACTCCTTAGCATCCAAATGACCCAAACCCAACACCATCTTCATCGTTACAAGCACCAATGGGTCATACTCTAACAAAATCCACTTCAGACACTGGTTAGTGACTTCCCTAATGGAAGCCTATCTCACCGACAAGCACAAGGATATTGGCATATTAGCACCAAAGCGAGGTAAGCCAGAAATAGAGACCTCCACTAAAAATTTAGTGTACTTTTCCATCCTCAACCTTCTATCAGAGACACTTGATAGAAGGGAAGGTAGGAAACCCCATAATTTCACATCAAAAGAAATGAAGCAGAAGCGAGCCAAGCAAACTATAATAAACCCATATTCTGAAGACATTGCCGCCCCTTCAAAATGTACCAACTCTCATTTAACAAGATGGAAATCCAAGAAAACCAAGCACGAAAACCATTAGTACATCATTGAAGAATGTTGTGGCTAGCTTAGAATTGACAACCTGTACTGTCGTCTTTGATGCAACACTAAAGCATGCCACACATCCAACCAAACTGCCACCTCAAGAGAGGTCTTCGTCTGAAAAATGCCACCATGGAAAACATGCCACTTCCCTCTACCTACCTAGAGGGATGCCCTCCCTACCTCCCACAATTCATATAATATAATATTATTATTATATTATATTATTATTTATCTTAATATTATTATATATCTAATAATATAATTATATATCTAATAATATAATAAAATATATTAATTCATGTTATGTGTTGCACCGTGACTACTACTAGCATATATATCTTAAATTTAAGATATATAAATTACACAGATATATCGAGGCATTTAATTTTTCAATTTAATACATCTATATTAAAGTTGAATGATGAAAAATTAAATGCCTCGATATATCTCGACGTAATTTATATATCTTAAATTTAAGATATATATGCTATTTTTTTAGGTTAAGAAAGCAACAAGTAAAGTGTAATGGTGGATCTTGGAAAACTCAAAAATGAGACACGACTCATTATTATTTTTTTGGAATTTTGTTTCTGATTTTCTATTCATGAGGGTTTCTAAATCTAATATTCTTTTAGCTATAACAAAGAGTTGCTATCGTTAGTCATAAAAATTTGTTTTGATAGAGCAACTATGACTGGGATAATAGAGAAATTATAAGCCTTCTAGAATGTATGGAAAAACACAAATTGAACTACATAGGCCTTAAATGATAATGTAGGTCATAATGTTGGTGCTCAAAAATAAATTCAACTTTCGATGCCAATGCATAGGAATGAGAAGATTAGCATAATACTAAATTATATTTAAATCTTCATTTTTTGTAATTTTGTCTTGATATTGTCATTTGACTATATAGGCATGTGGGGGCTAACTAAAACATTCATAAGTCAATCTTAAACATTGCTTGAATTGTTGAAAAATGTGGTGTTTTTTTAGCTTAATACTCTATAAAACTTTAATATTGCTGATCTAAGTAAGCTCTTTCTTTGTTGCATATATTCTTTGTGGGTGATTATCTTGATTAATTCATTTTACTGTTGTAGAATGAAGAGAGAAGTTGATAGAAGAACTAGACAGGGTATTAGAAAGATCACACAAGATTTACCATGGAGAAACCCTTTCGGGAAGAAAATCCACCAAGAATTATTCTATTATTCAATCTTTGAATTACAATAGCTCCAATTCTTGCTTGAGAATGCTTCTTCTGTCTTTACCAATCTTCTTCACAACCCGCAATAAAAACTCTCTCAACTCTATTCAATTTGCTTGAGATATATAGGCTTTAATGAACTTTGTAAACTCAACATGAGTTACAATTACAATGCACAAGCCCTATCCCTAAAAGGTACGCCATATCTCATGCAAATAGAGTTATCTTGTGAATAACAATGCTAAAACATGTGCTTCATCCATTTGGGTGTCCCAAACTAAAGCTACAACTCAACCTTCATTATGGTGATAAATCCAAAGCTCTTCCTCAAAGTTGGCACCCTTAAGTAATCCTACTTAACTGAGCCTTCAGAAATATCTTATCATGCATGAGAGGTAAATCCAATAAAGCATATTGGGGGCCAAAGTTGGCTCCAAGTGATTTATAGTTAACTGAAACATTTACTCAACACCATTCATGCAAGAATGGTCATCCCCGTTAATTGGAGGTAGTCTTTGTTATCTATCATACAACTCAGGTTATTAGCCATGCATTCCAAGTTAACTAAAGATAACTACATGCAACTCAAAATAACCAACATGCATGCAACTGAAGATAATTGAACCATAACTGAACTGAACTGAACTGATTCTGAACTGAACTAAACTAAACTGTACTCATATGAACTGAACTGAACTAAACTTCATGCATGCAAACATAAAATCCTAAATCCTAGGATCATTACATGCATTCAGAAGTGTTATCTCTTACTCTGAATAGTTAATTGAACACAAGGTGAGTTTCACCTTACTATGTGTGCACCCACATGCTCCTATTATTTAGGAATAACTACAAATGTCAATTTTATGATTTATTTCATCCAAATAATTAATTTCATCCTAATATTAGTGTTGTTGAACACATTCCAAGAATCTAGGAGATACATGAAATAATTAATGTTTAGGATTTGCAATTAAATGGCATACTATTTCCAACATGAATGAAAATTTGAATTTCTTATTGATCCTGGTTGCCATAATGGCGACAAACCAATACAGGACAATTGGCTTTTTTAGACACAAAATACAAGAACTGTCTATTGACACTAGTATTCTACTGCATATAACTTTGATGAGCAATATTTTTTGGTTTAAGTTCCAATTCTTTTGGCCAGTGTATACTATCTTTACATAGAGAACAAGACAACTTTAGACAACTTTTATTCTATCTATTGAAGTCAAATACATGTTTCGAGTTGTTTTTTTTCCATGATTTAGTCTTCTTATTTGTGATATGTCTTAGTAACACAAATTTTTTGACTTTCCTAGAGTTGCACATAGTTGGCAGACTCGTTGAGTTTTCGACAAGTCTTGAAAAACTCGCGAGTTTTTTTTACTGTGAGTCTTTATGACTTTAATTCACTGAGTCTTTTATGAAAACTCATAAGTTTTTGGTGAGCTTTCACCAAAAATCCGCAAGTCTTTACAAAAGACTCGCTAGATACATAAAAAATGCAAAAAACGCAAAAAAAATAAAAAAAAGTTGTTGAGTTTTTTTTTTCTAAGTTTTCTCCAAATTTTTGTTGACTCATCAATTTTGGGTTTGGCGAGTTTTTTTCCGAGTCAAGTTTTCCAACATACCTACTTTCAATGCCTTTAAACTATGAGCTCTATTATGATTACACTGATTTAGTTTTTATTTGGTTTGGAAAGACTTTGGCAAAGTCTTTTGAAGTCACGAAGCTTCCAGGTATGGAAGGGATATGCATGTTCTCTTTGTTTTATTGATATGGTATAATGAGTAAGTAGGATGACAAATTTCTTATATGGGAGTTTATTTTTTGTGTAGTACAATCTACCAAGTTTATAGCCCAGAAACAGTGGGTTGTGGCTGGTGCAAATGACATGATTATTTGAGTCTACAATTATAACACCATGGACAAGGTGAAAGTATTTGAAGCACATACTGACTATATCAGGTGTGTGACAATCCATCCAACTCTGCCCTATGTTCTATCATCATTGGATGACATGCTAATCAAGCTTTGGGACTGGGATAAAGGTTGGAAATGCACCCAAATATTTGAAGGTTGTTCACATTATGTGATGCAAGTTGCCTTTAATCCCAAGGACACAAATACATTTGCTAGTGCCTCGCTAGATCGCATTATAAAGGGGGGAATCAGTGCTCTTTCCAATCTAAAAATTCATAAACTAAGGTTGATTTGACAAGTTTTATATCTATTTGAAAAGTTTTTTTGTATCTCTTGTAAGCCAAATTTGGAATTATTTAACAGATATCATGTTTCTTTCCAACTAATTTGCCTACTTGAATGCATCATCCAGATCTGAAGTCTTGGATCACTAGAACCAAATTTTACGCTTGATTCCCATACAAAGGGTGTAAATTGTGTTGACTACTTTACAGGAGGTGACAAACCATATTTGATTTCAAGTTCAAATGATCATACAATAGAGGTGCTCTTTACAAGTTCCTTTTTAATTCATGTCTGTTATTTTTTGTATGAATCTTTTTTGAATATTAGTGCATTGTTCATTTTCTTTGGTGTACTTGTATCAAGTGTGGGACTACTAGACAAAAAGTTGTATCTAAACTCTTGAAGGACATACACATAATGTCTCAGCAGCTTTTTTTCATCCTGAACTTCCTATCATTATCACAGGCTCAGAAGATGGTATTGTACAAATTTGACATTTAACAACATACAAGAAAGTTTAATGGAATTATTTTTTACTGGAGTTTGTAAATATGGAATATGTTTTCAATGATAGTAGCACTTCTGATGATGTATCCACACTGTCTTTAGTCCTTTATTGACAGTATTAGACAAAGTAAAAACTATATAGGTTCTTGTATATGGGTTGCATAAGGGCCATACTATCACGGATCTTGTATCATTGTTTGGATTTGTCACACCCCTTCGATTTGTTATGTTTTCTTGATAACTCAGATACTTTTTAGACTTTATTTTATGTTATTGTTATTCTATTGCTGACAGTGGAGCGATGACAGACTATATTGATGTAATGACACATTATATGCATGGTGATTATGTTTAATATGCTTTATGTTTGCATAGATGCTTAGTTGTGATGACATTGTTATATATGCTTATTGTAGTTTAATTGATATATTATCTCGTCAGTTGATGTGACATTGTATTGGTGAAGAGAACGGTATTGCATCACTCACTTGCGAGTGCCTTGTGATTTCCACGATTCTCTCTTTACGATGTGTATGAATTACTATTTGTATACATGTATGACTCTTGCTTGTGTTGTAGGTTTGCAGGTACAGGACAACGGCTTCACCTAGTTTCACAGGTCTGAGTGTGTCCACTACTCAATAGTAATATTGGGAGATAGTAACAGGCTACCTAGTCATACCTTTACGCTAGTACAGTGTGTCATCAGTTTGAGTTTTGGTCTTAGCCTTATCATTATTGTTCTAGGTATTTTATTATGGTGCAAGTTTAATTTGGTAGATTAAATGTGTATTTGATTTAAATATTTAATTAATTGAATTACTGTTGTGAAGGCTTTAGAATAAATAAATAAATAAATTTAATTTAGTTATGTTATTAAAAAAAATTAATTATTAAATTATATGGGAACTAAATAAATAAGATTATTTAAATTTGTTGAAATATATTAATTGTTTTATTTTATTTTAAATGTATGAGTTTGGAAAATATATAGGGTTGTTGAGGGAAAAGATATTTTGTTGGGATAAATGTGAGTTAGAAATTTGTTATCTTATTGTTGTAAATTGATTCTTAGAGGAAATACTAGGAAAAGGGAAGGAAGTTGTTTCACGAGAAGAGTTTGGTTTTTGGTTGAAAATTGGTGAGGAATTTGTGGATCTCTCTAAGGATTTTATTTTAGAATCTTGCTGTAGAATTCTTGGATGTGGTATTGATGTGTTTTTTGGAAGTGGCAAATTTACTGGAGGAAGCTTTGGCAACATTGGCATTTTGAAGCTACAGAGAAGCCCGACAACAATTCTTGAGGCAACAGTTCTTCTAGAACATAAATTCCTTTATTGTTTTTGTGAATTTTTAATTGAAAAGTTGTTTATATTACTGTAATGCAATTTGGAAATGTTTAGGAAAAGATTTTCAATACTGTAGAAGCTCTTGTTTCTTTATTTTAAAAGATTATCGTGAAAGTTGAACATATGTAGAAAACAATTTTAAAAAATCCTCTGTGTAAATTGATCATTTGAAATAGATTGATACAAAAGGAAATTATAGATCTCTATAGAAAAACATTCATTTTATTATGATTTTCCAATTCCTTTTAATTATCTGGGAAAATGAAACCTCTGAGTTTTCATGTAGAAAACTTCTTCTATGTAATTTATTTGCTCAACTTGAACTAGTGATTGGATTAATTACATATATATATATATGTACATATACATATATATTATATATAAATATATATTTTATTTAAAAACATATAAATTTCCTATAGGAATTTTAATTGGGATACGAAAACGAAAATCGTTGTACGACGAATGCTGGACTGTGAAATAAAATAATAATAAAATTAATTTCATTTTTGGTTTGATTGGGGGTGAAACCCTAGCCGCATCCACACCTGGGGTGCGCTACTGTGAGCAGCGCTCCCCACATCTGTGTGGGGTAAGTGCTGCCCATAGGTAGCAAACCCCCTGCGTGGGAATGATGCAGCCAGGGCTGCGTCCCTGTGCGTGCGAATGTTTATGTTTTGTTTTATTTATTGTATATGGGTGTGATAATGTATATATTTATATATGATATATATATATATTATATATAATATATAAGTATTATACATAATATATATATTATATATATTATATGTATTATAAGTCTTATGTATATAATTTTATTTATTAAATAATATTATATATATAATATATATATATATATATATATATATATATATATTTAAATATAGTTATTTAAATTGTTTTATTAGAAGTTAGTAAATGATTTTTAAAGGAATATTAAATGGTTAAGTGCATGCAAGCACCAGTTGTTATTTTATAATGAAGTGATTTTATTAGTAAGATTGAGATTTGTTTTTATCTATATTTGTGGATTTGGAAACTAAAACTTTTGTTTTAATTGCTATGGATTTATTGAATGGAATTATGTTTAAAAGGTTTATTTTAAATATGCGATTTTGATTGATTTGGATTTAGGAAATCTGAATGATAGCATTTGTTAATTGCTTGAAGTTGTATTTATAAAAGCAAGTGTTTTGTAACTGTGTACTGGGGGGAAAGTATTTGTTAATGTGAAAATCTAAGCCTTCTAGAGTGGTAATTGTGAAAGGGTTGATGTAACTTTAGTTCACCCTTTGAGTTTTCTTGGGTAGTGCACATATTGGGATTCAGTATTAGACATATGTAGGGATGTGTTACCTTTTGAGGTGTGTTGATTATGTGTGGTTAGTTTTAGTGCACTCTCTACCCTTGGGTGTGGTATGAGTTTATGTGTTGTCGATAGGGGAGTGGCTTTCAACGAGGGTCGGAACACAAAGTGGTCCCAAGACAACTTGTGTGGGAGTCAGTTTAACCAATGGAAATTAAATAACCTATTTTTAGGGGAATTAGTAGCTTAATACATTAACTTTGTAATTTAGCCTCGCTCATTGGCTTAAGGGCTTGTGTTAGACTTGAGATGAGTTGGGAAGGCCTGGAATGGCACAATCGTTATCTTGTCTTCTCGAAAGATAATTGATTCTGCTCTAGTGTGCATGTGGGGCCAGAGTTCATAAGAGGTTACCAAGATAACCCTAGAGGGGGGTCAGAACCTAGGAAGATATCCTTTGGATAACCAATGCAACCATTGTGATGACACTCCTCCTATGACAATAGTCATTTTATTTGTATTATGTTTATAATTGATTTAGTGATTTTGGAAGCAATGTGACCATTGTTCTTGTTTACCTATACTGTGAGTATTTTGGATATGGCATGTGTCTAGAGGTAGTAGGATTGTCTTGGTTACCTTTTACTATCTCCTAGCACGGGGGCTAGGCCTATGAGTACCATATGGTTGGGTGGCATGCGTCTTATACTGTTGAGTTCTCTTCCTATTCATGATGGCAGGATCTTCTTGTTCGAGGAGCTCGTGTGGTTCTCTGGAGTTGTTCTTCTCTTTCTTCATTGTAACTAGGGATCATTATGTATAATTGTAGTACCTCATTTATATTGAGGTGAACCTTTGTGATGTAATTGTAATAATATTTATGATCTATTCATTATTGGATTTAATGGTGTGTTGGATGTTATGTGGTGTTGTATATGTGGAAATATGTTCAATACATTTCTATGAGTTAGTTTTATTTTGAAATTGTTGTAATGCTATGACGTATGTTGGATTGTGGTTTAACTTTCATATGCTATGGTTGGTTTAATTTTATAATTAATGGGTTTACATGTAGATGCGTTGTGTGGCCTAGAGGATGTATGTGGTTAGAGTAGAGTACTTTACTCGTCTTGTTTTACTTTTTAAGAAAAAAACTATTGGGCTTCTACAATGTTGCATCGTCCTCTAGGTTGTGGGATGGGGTTTTACAGGATTGAAGTTGTTGCTCTTCCTATTTGTGAAAGAAAGGAATTTAATGCTTAAATTTTAGAAGGATTATAGTAATGCCATATCTTGTCAACGGTTATCATTTGTTGTACCTGAAGCATTTATCAATATTTAGATATGATGGTTGAAGTTGTTTAGTGATGTGTTGACAACTATGATTAACTATTGAAGTATTCCTTTGCAGGCTAGAAAACACATTGAATTATGGGCTAGAACGTGTATGGGTCATTGGCTATTCAAAAGGATCAAACTGATGAGGATGTATTACCTTGTTAACACTTCTTTTTCTTGTTTGTCTTCTTGTTTCTATCTAAATAGCTACACTCTACATGTGTTCAACAAGTTAAGGCAAAACATCCCTTATGACCAAGTACAATCTATCCATCAATCAACCTAAGATGTTACCAAAAATGTTTATTTATGTCATTGTGTCTTTGAATATTCTTTGTTTGTGTTTTTTTTCACATATCTAAAAACCTAGATTAGTAGCAATAACTAAATTACAAGGTCTATCTGGTTATTTTGTTGAGCAATAAGTGAAATTGTTATTTTTTTCCTTAAAAGTAAATTCTTATTGCAACTTAGATAATTTTTTTTTTTTTAATATTTAACTTCATTTTGTTTCATTCATTTTAAATTTATAAAAATAGTAAATTTCTTTTGTTTTAAAAAAATTTAAATGTATCTTGTTTCATTTATTTCTAATCAGCTTTGATAATTGTTATTTGTTATGCTCTCTTTATGTTGTTTAATCTTGCTTTCAGTAGGGTTGATATTGGGTATGATGAAGGCACAATCATGATCAAAATTGGTCGAGAGGAGCCAGTTACTAGTATGGATAGGAGTGGGAAAATTATTTGGGCAAAACACAATGAGATACAAACTATAAATATTAAGGCAATTGGAGTAGACATTGAGGTTGGATCTCTTTTCCATAGACCTTGTTGATGTTTAATGTTGCATTTACAAGACATGATTAGAAACTTATGATCTACAAATTCATTTATTTTTGAATTTTGATGTTTACTGGTGATAGATGGGGAGAGATTGCCATTAGTTGTCAAGGAATTGGGTAGTTGTGATTTATATCCACAGGCAAGGACCTTCAAATAGATATTGATAATTGTCTTAATTGTTTATGGGATTATGGCTGTAATTTTTTATTGAAAATTGTCGTGTGAAGGAATGTTGGTTATGGAATGTTTTTGTTCCATTTATTTTTTGAATGTCTTTCCCAAGTGGTTGAGTAAATGTTATTACACTAAATATTTTCTAGACTGGTCCTAGTAACATTATTATTTGAAAAAAACTATTGGGCTAATGATTTATAGTGTGGTCTATTACACAACTTAAAACACAATCCAAATGGAAGGTTTGTTGTGGTTTGTGGTGATGGAGAGTATATTATTTATAATGCCCTTGCATGGAGGAATAGGTCCTTTGGATCTGCCCTTGAGTTTGTTTGGGCATTAGATGGAGAATATGTAGTTCGAGGAAGTACATCCAAGATTAAAATTTTCAGTAAAAAATTTCAGGTTTGACCTATTTTGAAAGATTTTACATTCATTAAACATCTAGTTAAAATACTATCATGGTTAAAATGCTATCTATTTCTACTTCATCAATTGAGAATAATTGGTTTTTAGTTGAGTGCTCTAAGACATCAAAGATACACTTTTGTAATTACTTTTTAGTGACACATCCTTATTGATGAAACCATTTTCTTTGTGATCTCCTTTCTTGTAAATATGGTTATTGATGTAATCATTTGCTGCTAAGTTGTCGGTCCTATTACAAGGATAGGGATGTGTATGGGTACATGGACATCAAAGATACACTTCCCTTATTACATTTTACTTTTTTAGTGCTACATCCTTATTGATGAAAACCATTTTATTTTTGATATCCTTTCTTGTAAATATGGCTATCAATGTAATTATCTCTTGCCAAGTTGCTAGTCCTAGTATGGGGATGGGGTTCAAATGCAAGCACACCATCGACCAACACTGCTTTATGGATCAATCCCCCAACCTTCCATATCTTACACAATTTTTTTGTGTCCTTACCACCTACAAAATCACCATCTTGACAAAACTATAGCATGAAACCACCACACATGAGAATTTGCAGTACCCCTCCATTTTGCTCTTTGATTAAACAGTGTTCGGCTATGTATGTTTTATTTCTGTTAACACTTTGACTATGTACTGGTTTCTATTTTGATCACAACTGTTGAGCGATATGTATGAAATATTTTGATGTAATAATATTTTACTTTGATGATATCATTATGACATGTGATGAATTAGCATAGTCGATATTTAATCAATCATGCTTATGCTTTATTATATTAATGATGTTAGACTCGTCAGTTAGAATGTTTATATTGGTGAAGGAGACAAGATTGTATCACTCGCTTGCGAGCGCCCTATGATTCTGAGGTTTCCCCTTCATGGTGTGCTTTAATATATTTGATATATGCATGTTTGACATATTCCTTGTTCACAGGTTGAAAGGTATAGGACATCGACTCCACCTAGTCTCACAGGTTTGAGCATGTCCATTGACCAATGGAAAATGATTGGGAGATAGTAGCTAGGTTTTCCGTGCCAAGTCGTCACCCTAGTCATAGTTTTCATTGGGTTTAGTGGTTTTGATTTGGTTCATTCCTCTTTGGTTAACTATTTATTTTCTTATTTTAAGGGTTTAAATGATGGGTATGGTTAAAATGATGATTTAACATATCTAGTTTCAATTTTGAAATGTTATGTATTAATTTAATTTAATTAATAAAATAATCTAATCTTGGATTAGATTTAATTATTGATTAATTAAGTTAATATTGATAAATTAAGATTATGGATACTTAGATTTGAATTTGAAAATGGAAATATGTTTCAAAATTCATTTTGTTGAAATTGTAAAGTAAAATAATTTACTTTCAAAAAATTATGAATTATTTTTTATAAAAGAATTTGTAAATGCATAAAATTTTCATTTGGATAGAATTTAATTTTTAAATTCAAGAAATATCTCCAAATATTTAATATATTTTATTGAGATATTTATTTTGAATTTTTAATTCAAAAATAAATATTTAATATATTTTATTGAGATATTTATTTTGAATATTTAATTCAAAAAAATGAAATATCTTCTAATTTAAAAATATTTAATATGAGATAATATTTTGTATTTATTATTCAAAAAATGAAATATCTCTAAATTGCATTATAATAATATATATGAGATATTATTTTTAAGAATTTAAAATTTGGGGAAAAACTCTATTTTAGCAAACTGAATTTTCATAATTAGGGAGATTGCAAAATTGGAGGATTGCTATTTTTGGGAAGAGCTCTGGATTTGGTGAAGGTTGGATTTGGAATTTTGAAGAACAGATTTGGGGAATCACCATTGTTGAAGTCTTCAAGCTTGTGGAGGAAACACCAGGTTCTTTTTCATTTGTTGTTATTTTCCTTGTAGAAATAATCTTCAATTTCTTATGTTGTTTGAAAATTCTTCAAATGTTAATTAGATGCAAATAAAACCATGGAGAAAATGAATTCAAAACTTGTAGATTGTTGTTATAATTAGAAAAGAAAACCAAAACAACAATCACAATGGAATTAGGAAAGAAAACCACAAAAAATTATCTTCATTTCAATCTGGTATATAAACTCTTATTGTATTGTCAATTTAATTATGTTATTGCAAAGAATTATGTTGATAATTTGCATAATTTGGCTTGAAATGTAAATCCTTGGTATATATTTATAAATATATCTGTTCATATACATATATATTTGCATATATATTTATACAAACAGATATATTTATGAGTATAATGATTTATATATATATATATATATATATAATTATCTGGGAGAATTCTGTATTATTTTACAAAAAAAAATTACACAGAAAAATTATGTGAATTTAAACTCTGTATTTTTTTATCATAGTTTTTTTTTTAAATAGAATTTAATTTTAAAAATGTGTACTCATTTTTATTTTTACCTGAAAATAGTTTTTAAAATATATATAAAAAAAATTTTCGTGCTCACCTACTGATGACGAGTAGGCGGCAAAGAATGGTTGTAAGCAACCAAATACACATTCCTTCATTTAAAGCTTGGTCTTTTTTATTATTTTATTTTTATAATATATATTATATTATATATTAAATATAATATATATATATTATATATATAATATATATTATATATATAAATATATATTATATTTATTATATATAATATATATTTTGTTTATTATTTTTTTAATTATTTATTTAAAATTAAAAATATATATAATGTGTATATTATATTTTTATTTTTAAATAAATGGGAATTAAGTTATTTAAATAGATTAATTATGTAATTAAATAATTAGATATATATTTTGAAATAATATATATATACATTTAATGCATATAATTATATGTATTTAATATAGGTGTATTTTCAAATAATTGATTTTAAATTCATTATTTCAGTATAATTAAAATAACGATTGTTCTATTTTAAGTAAATGATTTTATCAAATTGTTTTGATTATGTAACATAAACTGTGAACCTTAGAATAAATGATTGGTGTTTAAATACCTCAACGTCATAGAAGGAATTTGGTGTATCTGATTGGATAAACACATGTAATGAAATTTGAGATTGACTGGATTTAAGAAATCCTAACCTTAGCTTATTTAAATGCCGAAGTGCTTTTGGTGTTGATTTGTTCTTTCTCGATGTTGTGAAAATAGAGTTAATGTTTTGAAGTCTTCCAAATAGGGGTTCGTTTATTGGTTTGGGTTGTCATTATGATAGTCAACCTTTGGGTACCTTGGGTAGTGCATCTAAACGTAATCTGATTTATACCCGGTTAATGTGAACAGGATGTATAGACCTGGTGTCTGGTTTAGGAGTCATTCTCCTTAGATCGCACATGTGTACCCTTGAGTGTGGAGTTGTTCCATGTGTTGTCTTAGAAGAGTGGCTTGCAATGAGGGTCGACACACAAAGTGGTGTCAAGATAACTCTTAGCAAGTTAGTTAATTAAGTGATAATTAAACAAACTCTTAGAAGCTTAGGTTGCATCAAACACTAAACAAGATTAATTGTGTCTCACTCATAGACCCAAAGGCTTGTATAGACCAGGGATGAGACTAGAAGGCCTGGAATGGCAAGGTCATCTATCTTGTCTTCACGAGAGGTATTTGATTCCGCATGAGTGATAATGGGTGTCAGGATTTGGTAGAGGCCACTAGGGAAACCCATAGTGGGGGTCGGAGCCTAGGAAGATTCCCAGAGGATATCCCTTGATGAGTTATGCGATGACACTCTTTCTAAGTCAACAGTTTGTATTTGATTATGTGAGTTTGGTCTTCATGACATTCTCGATCTATTTTGTGTTTGGAAGCAATGTGACTTATGTCAGTGATGTGATTGTGATTGGTTGTGTCATTGCAAGTTAGCCTATGTCCAGAGATAGACGGTCTTGCATAAGATTCCTTGTTACTATCTCCTAGCACGGGGGGTGAGCCTTGGGTATCACGTGGCTAGGAGGAACGTGCATTTTAGTCCGTTTGGTCATCTTCTAGTTCATGTGGACGAGATTTCCAGTTGGAGAGCTCATGGATCCAAATCTTTGATGTTTTATTCCTTTCTGTTATTAATGTAATTTATTACCCCTCTTTGTATCGAGGTGGAAGATGTAAATTGTAACTTTGGACATTGGAATTAACTCATTCGAGGAATGAGTGTTGTAATCATATTGTTATTCATTTTATTAAATTTATGCAGAATTGCTTATATCTTTGACGCAATTTATATCATCTATGGAATGTATGTGTAGAAGTAATTAAAGATTATGTTTTATTTCATGTAACTTATTGGGTTTAAATAATCTCAGTCTCGTAACCTTAGAGAATGTTGGCAATAATTAGTAAACTTACTTAGTATTTATATTTAAACAAAAAAAATTATTGCATTTAACTAGTAAATTACAACTTTCCCTAGGATTGCGTGGCGGGGCATTACAGAATTTCACCCCATGGAAGATTTCTGCATACTATTTAGATTGAACCACACTAGTAGAACTATTTAAGTAAGTAATGGTTGTTTTATTATGCAAACAAGGGTAATCATTACCTATGTAATATAATGTGTTCTTTTTTTCTTTTTGCAAAAATGTATTGATAAACTCAAAGAAGGGGATAAAGTTAGGGTGTTGGATCTGTTTGATGGTGATGTTATGGGCATTGGGTAGATTTACTATGTCTCTATTGTACATGGAGTCAACTTGAAAGGAACAGGAAATGCAAATGTAAACATTTTAAAGGCCACAAATAACATAACCCTTGTTTATGAAGACAAAATAGATGGAGTTGTTCGTCTGAAAGAGAAAGAGGGAACCTTCACACAGTGGCCACTAAAATATTTGCAAAAAAGACATAGTTGAACATGTTTATCATGTACTAGTTGTTAGACATCTTGGCTCACTGTTTTATGCAGTATTTTGAATGTGTTGTTCATGGATCTTAATTATCATGGTGTATTTGAAAGAGTTGGAAACTCTTAGACAACCTTGACATCTTATAACTTTATATATATATATGCATTGAATTTTTTATTGCAAATTACCTTTATTTATCATGATATTTAATCAATATTTTAATTCTAGCATGTTGTATCTTGTTCGTATATGTAATATTTTTATTTGATTTTATGTTTTAGTTCAAGTTTAATATTATGTTAGTTTTACATTATAAAATTTATGGTATTTAATAAATTATTCATTTCATGGCTATATTTACTACCAATTAATGGAAACCAGTAAATAAAAATTACTAAATTTATGACTAAAGTAATGACTAAACATATGACTATATTAATGACTAAATAAATGACCAGTTAACAACAATCAATGACTAAATTAATGACTAAATATATAACTAAATTAATAACTAAATATATGACTAAATAAATTACTACCATGACTAAATAAATGACCAATTAACAACAATCAATGACTAAATTAACGACTAAATCAATGACTAAATCAATTACCAAATCAATGACTAAATTAATGACTAAAATAGTTTAGTCATAAATTTGGCCACATTATAAATGATCAGCAATAAACTACTAATGGTCATGCGACCAAAATTAGTCATTTATATGCAATTTTTAGTAGTTTATTTAGTCATATATTATTGTTTTTGTACTAGTGATAGAAAAAAATTCTATTACTAGGTTCAGTTTGTTCTTGTACTTGTATGTCACCTTGGTCATCAATATTTTCCATGGGTTGTTCTTCAGTAGATGTTCCTTCTCCCGCTCTTCTCTTCCTCAGTCTTATTTGTGTTCGATCATACTTCTTCGATCTAGTCCTTTTATTCGTCATCACAAATTGCACTCAAATTTGAATTCACCTGCATACAAATTTGTACACACATGAGCTTTCAATGAAACATTTACAGTGAATATTGCATAAATATCTAACACTAAATTATAAATTGTTCATTTGTTTTAAAGACAAAGTAAAAAAAAAACATTCAAATTACAAACATGTGCACATGAGAAAATTTGGTATCATGAGCTCATATTTGGTATATATATCACTTGAAAAAAGGTTCATCAATTAAAATTTCTTTAAATACATAAATTACAAACATATCATGAGCATATTTGGAATATATATCACTTGAAAATATTTAAAGCATGTAACTAGATGCGCATGCTAGATCATGACATCACTTACTAGATCACCACTAAATGTGCATTGAAATATGTGGATCTTTTAATAAAATGAGTACTATAAAACATAGAAAGAGAAACATCATGAGCTCGATATATACCTAAATGTGTAGATCACCACTTATATGATGTGAAAGAGAGAAAACATGATATATATCTCCTATGAAAAGGTATATAGCAATGAAAGGAAAAGAAATTACAAAGGGGAAGGCATGATTCCTTAAATGCAAGGATGTGACAAATAAAATCACATGATGCCCTCTAGTCTATGTGGTAAAGCTAGGTCTAAAAGTGTGGTCCATGAACATATATAGGATCAAATAAAATAATCAATAGTCAAAGAACAATTTGTGGAAAAGTGGCATGCTCAAAAAGTATCACAATACATGCATAAAAAATTAAGAATTAATGAGGCAACATGAGAAACCAAAATTATAAGGCAAAGATCATAAAATCTAGAGTACTATTTACAAAAGTCTAATAAACATAAGCATGCAAAACATAAAATGGAAAATTAATATATACATAAAAGATAAGTCCAAATTGGAAATAAAAGTAAAGGAAAAAGTAAATTTAAGAAAACATAGGCATAAGGAGGATGTAAGAACAAGAATGGAAGAACATAGAATTGGTGATCAATAATAATGAAATCTAAGAATTTAATTCATATATATATCTCATGTATCAAGTAGTTTCTCTTTGTCATGGGTAAGCTCAATATCATCATGTAATGTAAGAAAAGGATGATGAAGCATGAATGCACATATGTATGATCTAGGCTAACAAAATAGATAATCAATTTACATATTCCAAGCATCATGAAAGGTATATATCTTTAATTTATTGATATAGGTCTCACATGAGCTATGGGAGAATTTGGTGATCATGTGAAACACATCATAATGTATAAAATAAGGAAGGGTATAAAAGGAACATGTGGCTCTATGGACATATCAAATCATCATGATATGCAGAAGGAATATCATCATAAGATGCAACAAAATTGTGGGTCTTTGTACATGTGTACACCATAATCTAA
>VDFB02063007.1:81565-154965 GCA_007258455.2 Sequoia sempervirens
TGCATATGACTTTATGAATTATGCTAAAAAATAATCTCTCTAATTTGTCATGTTTTGTTTAGTTTTAACCCAAACTATCTAAACAAGCATTAGAGTTTAAAGAAACAAAATATAATTTAAATACATAGTTTTAACAACAAACACACACACACACAACTAGAAAGCTCAAACATAAATTCACAAACATCTCATACTTATTCCTATTTTGATTCGTACCAGCGGCTCCATCAATAGAAAGCTAATCATAGAGATATTCTATTATTCTTCAAACTTGTGTGACCTTTATTCTTGATAACATGAGACATTTAGATCAATTGAATTATTGTCTATATATAAAATTTTGAAGTACTTTACATTATCACCAATGTAAATAACCATTCATATGGTGGTTATAAAAGCAACTTAATTCTCATTCTTTTATAGAAATATTTTAATTTATCTTTTTCAATTGAGTATGATTTTTAAAATATTGATGTTAATTAAATTAGATACAAATGTATGCATTTATATTGACAAATTTTTAATTAAGGAAAATTATATACAATTTATACGCATAATTTCATGTTTGACTTTTAACAAAGTAATTTTTCAAATGGGGGACTTGGATATAGTTTAAAAACCATTATAAAATTATTATATTTACTATTTTGTGGAATTTATTTCATTCAAGAATGCAAAATTCTCATCAACCTACAAATATCATTAAGATCTCAAGTAGTAACAACCCCTTGTTCTACTAACTGACCCATGTCCATCAATCAATTGGAAGGGATTTTCTAATAGTAGCTTTAAGTATTTTGTAAGTAATATTTCACTTAGTTGCATTGACCTACTACACCAAGTAAAAATAACTTGCTCAAATATATACAATGTGCTAGATTGTGAAGTTCAGTCAATGGAAACAAAATTACATGAGTTCCATTGCAACTTGTGAGAAGTTGGTTGCCTTTTGCACTTTCCTATGATAAATGCATGTTGATGAGTACTATGGATAAGGCAACACTCCTTACATTAAAATGATATTTTGAAACTACTTGAACAATGTGTAATAAACTTTTATTTCAAAACTATGTATATAATATGTAATATTATAGTCTCTATTAACTATGAATAGTTGTATTTTCACTTGTTGTTTTACATAAATAAAATATTGTAAATTTGTTTTTACACTTTTAATTTTACATTTGTTCTTTTGAGTTGCTTCCTATGTTACATTTTTGTTACTTATTCTCCAATAGTCGGTGATATAAGTGTTTACAAATGAGTAGAGTTACTGCTAATAATCAAATTTGTACTTTTTGTTTTATATATAAATATAATATTATTGTCTTGCATTGCTTTAAGTTGTGCTCCAATAATCAATGATTTATTTATAACTATTTAAACAATATGTAATGGTAGAGTCATGTTCTACCCTCTACTATCCACCAACAATTGAAGTTGTAACTATTGTTTTGTATATGAAATATTGTGATTTTGTTTGTATACTTCCAATATACGATTATATTTATTGCACTACTTCCCATGTTGCATTTGAATTGTCTAACAATCAATGACATTGATGCTTACAAATAGTTAGATTTTTTACACTAATCAAAGTTATAATTGTTGTTTTGACTACACCAATAATCAATGATATATGTGTCTATTAATAGTTGTTTATTGTTTTACATACATTCCTTACAATTTTTTAACTTAGTAATAAATTAACATCTTACATTTGCTAATTCCAATCCACTTTTATACTTATGCTTAAAAAAGTAAATGTATTTTCCACCTCAAGTGCTACTTACAAATTGTATAGAACATTATTTAGTTTGGTGTCCTCTTTTTTCTCACATCCTTTTCTTCTTTTTAATTATGCATAGCGTAAACTTTCATAAGATATTATCTTTTTACAAAAGCTCAAAATAAATGAATTGACTTTTATTCTTCAAAAACTACTTATAGCCCATTTAAAACTACTTAATTTTCAAAATTTAATTCATGGTTACATTCTTTGAAAATTTTGAATTCTCTCTTCAATATTAGTTAACTTGACAACATGGGTTCAACTTCATTTTCAATGTCTACTTCATAGAATACAATTGTATAGTTTATGTTCATGCCATAATAGTTGTCACATGGTTATAGGAATAATTTACCTGTTCATGAGAATGTATTCATTGGCTAAAAATGCAATCAAGATGATCAATGTTGGCAACCTACACTTGCAACCACATCTGCAAGTATTAGATATTATCAATTTTTGGCATGACCCTGAATCAACAATTCAATACAAAACATATCTCTTTGATGGAGTTCATAAGTAAAAAGCTACACTTTCAAAAAAATACAATCAATACATAAAATTTAAAAGAAGTCCAAAAGGGATCTATACTTCTACTCATAGGATACAATCCTTGTTATTTGCAAGTCAAGGTGAGCCAATGTGTTTAATTGATTTCTTAAATTGGTCATTGATTGCCTATAAATTATAATTCTTGAACCCATCATGTAAAATTTGTTTCTATTCATAGTACTTACCCATTGTACCTATATAGGTGGATTTTCATCTCATTACAAGAAATCACATGCTTGCACCATGATGTCATTAGTCAACCCACCTATCTATTCCAAGAACATGACCAACAACTACATGCCACAGTCTCAACTAGTCCATCTACAAGTTTGATTAAAAATAACATAGTAATAAAGCAACCTCCTCAGAGAGCACTGTTTCGAATATGTTCATACCTTTAGAGGAAATAAATTGCCTCCACTATTACTCCTACTGGAAACTTGAATCCATTTCAAACAAGGTGGCTTATAAAGGGTTGTGTTACAATGGAAAACCGATTCAACACACAACATGGAAAATGACATCTTTTCCTTTGATATTATAGATTGTGAGTGTACTTAGATACATGTCACTTGCTTCAATAAAGTTATAGATCTTCATTACATGAATGTTCAAGTTGGAGCTATATATACAATATTTGGTGGGACTATTAAAACTACTAATAGATTTTCTAATAAACTTAATAGCTAACTTGAAAGTTTTTTACTAGATAATTGTGAGATTTCTCTCTCTGAAGATGACCTTACAATACCAAAAAATCAATTCTCTTTCACACCCCTTAATGAAAATATGCACATCACCAATAATTTCCTTGTTCAATGTTATTGAAATGGTTATTTTTTTAGAACCAAGTTCCACAATAAGGATGGAGGGATAGAAGTTCTTAGAAGGAGCATTAGTCTAATGGATATGTTTTCATGTACTATTAATGTGACTTTATGGGGTCCAACCACTCAAAAGGAAGGTACACAACTCCAAGAGATGTACCGCTTGCATCATGTTGTTGTGCTTGCAATGAAAAATGGACGTGTCATTGAATATATTGGAAATGTGATAAGCACTTTTCCATTACCCACCTATCTATAGACCCAAGAATAGAGGAAATATAACAACTAAAATATTGCTTTGGACATAAATGGAATGATGTTATCTCATCATCTACATAGGATATGGATGTGCCCTTACTAATTATAAGAAATAAAATTATTGATATTGAAGAACAAACTATGTATGTGTACCAACCTATCCAATGCATTGTAAAAGAAACAATACAATTCATAAAATAAAATTCATTTTGCTATCCATCGTGTCCCCTTGAGTTAGATGGAAAACAATGTAAAAAAGATCAATGTAGAATGATTATGAGACATGGTACTACTCAAAGTACAAGGTTTCATTTGAAGATTATAGTTGTAGATACATACTTCAACTAAAGCTAGAAAATCATACAAGAACATTATGTGTTGTTTCTTTTGAAAAACTAGGAACCAACCTTCTTGGTATGTCTATAAAGGATTTATATATGTTATAGTTCAATCAAGAAGAAAAACTTAATGTTGAGACTATAATAAGATGAGTTTTTTTTAAACAATTTCTCTTCACCCTCTCATATGCATATGATTTAAGCAGTGTTCAAGGAAGATTAAAATCAACCATAACCAAAGCTAAACTATTAGATTTTGTTGAAGAAAACGACTTGTTGGGTAGACACAGTGATATGTACAATAATATTAGTACCTAAATCTACCTCCATTTCTTATAATATGTACACACATATTTGTAAATATTATATAAAGTAAATTTATATGTTTATGTTTAAATCTATGTGAATTTATTGTCACATGTATACATATTTCAAATTATATTGTTTTCATGAAAATTATGTTTCTCCTATCTTTCATTAGGTTATTCCTTTATATTGTATGCTAATCATGTTTTTGTATGTTTTTGGATATTTATATTAATCTTTTCTATTGCTATACACTATTCTTATTGGTAGCATTGATAATGAGACATACTATTTCCTTTACAGATGATGAGCTCTACCCCTAAAAATTCTCAAATTGAATCCCTTGAAATTGAAATTCAAAATCTACAATGTCATAAAAGAAGTCAAGTTTACTATGCTTTCCATAAAGAAGAAATAAGTATTCATCATCATATACAACAAATAGAAAAATAATCCATCCAAGCCATGAATCTACAAATTATTAATGAACCAATAATTATTTATTCAAACCATCACAAGTTATAACAAATGAATCTACAACATCCCAACTTGAAGACCCTTGTTCCTAATCTACATCAATGAGTTCACATCAAATAATGCAACATGTTTACAATTAGACCACAACCTTACCAAAATCCAATAATGAATTCATTATAGCTTCTACAAGATTTCACAATAGAATAAATGCACTATCAAACTTGTAAATCTACACAATAAGTAATGAATGCTATCCTGACATGCATACCAATTTAACAAACAATGATCCAATTTGTTCTAGATTTTTTTATGAGAAATACAAACATTGATTCTTAACATCTAGGAATATGGACCTAGGGAAACAACCAGTCGAGTTGAAAAATATAACCCAAGAGGAAGAGATGCTCATAACATGAGTGATTCCAATAGTGCATGTGAACCATCTTCATGGAGGTAAATGAAAATGTAGAAAGAGAAAAAATGTTCTTTGAAAAATATGTCAATGCATGGAACCCTCGTATTCCATTTGATAGAAACAACACATGACATCGATCTTTGCAAGATGATCCTTGCTTACTAAATACAACTGAAATATTTTGTAGAAATACATTTATTGACTATGACGATTTAATCAATCATGTACAAAGTCACACAAAATGTACTGAAGCAACATGCCTACATAGGAAGGGTCATGTTGTAGAGTGATGATATAAAGCTCTTTGGAATGAATGTGTTAGCTCTTCCTTGTCATGTGATGAATCTGAAAAGAAAAAAATGCCCCCAGTCAAAATGATGATATGTAAATATACACAATCAAGATGATTTCAATATGGAGAGCTAATATGGATTTCCAACCTATCATTTCAAAAATGCTCATTCTTATGCTAACACAAACTTGTATTGATATGCATTACCAAATATGCATCTAAGGTAGAAAGGAAATCTAAGATTTGTATTGATATGGTAACATAGATATGAAGAAATCAAGTGTCTAAAGATCAATCTCTAGCAACACATAGAAAATTCATGACATAGATTTTTGTAGATCATCATATAGGTGCACAAGAGACATGTTGTGAGCTACAAAAATTGCCACTTGTTTACAAACACTAATTTATGACACTAAATGTTGGGTAAAAAATATTCCATTGAATTAGAAGAAATCTACATGAAAATATATTACAATCAAGCCATTATATTCTTACATGCAATGACCTATTTGAGATGTAAACAATAACATTGATTGAATTTGCATAATCATTCTCATTTTCTTCTTGGTGCAAAGGGTGCAAGTGAAAATATAGGAAACAAATGACAATTGCCAATGTCTTTCCTTGATTCTACACTATTCCAAATGAGGATTCTTAACATTTTGAAACATTTTGTTGGAGTGAGCTATTTTTGTAGAAGAATTTTCGTGAAATTGCCACATATATAAATCTCATTAAAGATGATATTGTTGCAAATTGAAAGGAAATGAATATACATAAATATTATATGTGGCATGTCGACTACATAATTAATATAGAAGTTAGCCATGAAGAGGACAAGGGCATTGATAATGAGATAGATATAAAACATGTAATAAAAATGAATGAATGGGATTTGTTATCGCAAATGGGCATTGATAGTGGTGGAAATCTAAATATCCTTGGAATACTTGGTAGATGTGATTTTGATAATATCAAAAAATGGGATAAATATACTATACCTCCACATATACATGGCATTGCAAAATATTTCATAAGCACAAGCAAGTTGTTCCAAAAAAATGACCAATCCACACTAGAGTTGAATTATCCACCTTTCCACTATCTCCCAAACAAGAAATAACATACAGTTATTAAAGAGCACTATAACACCACTTCCTTCAAGCAACCCTTGTATATGATAATACAAGGAATAATGGGTACTAGAAAATCCTATCTAATTCATAACATTAGGCATGCACTTTGGATTTTAGCATCAAAAAAATATAACCCGCTCCTTGTTATTGCTCTTATAGGAATCATTGTGTTCAATGCCTCGACTATACATTCAACCCTTAAGATTCCAATAAAAGAAATACAACCAGTAAAGGGACAATCACTAACAATGTTTCAAGAAGACATGAAGCACGTGAAATACCTTCTTATCGATCAAATGAGCTTTATAAAATTGAAGTTACTATTAAAAATAGACAATAAATTGTGTGAAGTGATGTAGGAGCATCCTTGGTTCTTGGAAACCTTGCATCAACCAAAAATATTTTCCTTTTGGTTTGTCTTTGTTTTGTTATTTCTCAGTTCATGTTGATGGATTCATCATCTTTGCTCACTAGACCCTATGGATCTCTACGTACATCATGGACATGTTCATTTTCCTTATTCCAAGATTTGAGCGAGGTTGGATCATTTTCCGGCAAGTTATCGATTCCAAATTTCATGACAGTTTCTTGAACAGGCACTGGAATAGTTTTCAAGCCTAAGGGCTAATCTGATCGTTCGTGGATCATTCCCGTGACTTGTGGATCTTAATGGTGTGATTTTAAATGTTCTTTGGAGTGTTCTCGACCTTCATTATAGGTCCACACTTCATCTTATGCACCCATTGATGGAGTAATTCAAATTTGAGGCCAACTTGTTCATGCGCCCGCCATATTTTCTTTCATTGGAAATGTGATGATCTTTGGCCGATGCAGATGTTTCTAGAATCACGGATATAGTATAAAGCTTGTAATTGATCATTAGAAGGGGTAGTAGAGTTAGTAGTGGACTAAGGGATTAAGTTTGATCTAATTTGTAAGAGCTTAGCTTGCATATAGGAGCATGTTAGAATGTTGCATATTTGATAAGGCTTGTGAGCCGAATCTGTAAGCCCGGATGTTACCGACTAAATGTAACTGAGATTTTTATTAATGAGAATGTGTTAATCTGCATTTGCCTCCATATTTTGTATTAATTTCGTTCTATTAATCTTTTTACATGGTCCAGATTGTTCTCTCTAAGGACCCTCCTACCGTGGCTGTGTCAAATTGGTATCAGAGCAAGCTTCGATTTGTGTGAGGTTGACAAAATTTGCAAAGTCCTGTCAAATATTTGTTGTGGGGTGGCGGATTGAGGATCCACTTGCAGATGCAGAGGACTGTTGTAAAGATGGATGAAAGAAGAAATGTTACAAGAAATGGAGCATGTGGAAATGCAAACCAAGCTATAATGGAGATGCTAAGGGGAATTGTTGCCAGATTAGATGCAGTTGAAATGGCTCAGAGAAGAGGTCGACCAGTTGATGATGTGAGTGATGAAGAGGTAGAAGTTTAGGAAGGAGGAAGAGAAGAGCAACCTGGCTTGGATTAGGGAGAAGAAAGGTTCATAAGAGCTCTAACTAGAGCAAATACGAAGCCACATTTCAATCCACCAGATAATACTAGTAAGTTGGATTCATAAGAATTGCTTGATTGGATAACAAAGGTGGAAAAATATTTTGAATTTGAAGGTACCACTAAAGATAAGAAGGTGAAATTTTCTTGTACAAAGTTGAGAGGACATGCATCCCTTTGGTGGGAACATTTGCAGACAGATAGGCAAAGAAGAGGGAAAGAGAAGATAAAATCTTGGGATCGAATGGTGAATAAGTTGAAGACAAAGTTTATGCCAAAAGACTATCATATTAGCTTGTTTCAAAGGTTGCAAAATTTGAAGCAAAAAGATTCAAGTGTGACGAAGTATACTGAGGATTTCTATAAGTTGAATATCAAATATGGACATTTAGAGGAGGAAATTGAGCAAGTAGCCAAATATGTGAATGGTTTGAGGTCGTCTATATAGGATGAAATCAGTTTGATCAAGTTGCAGAGTGTGGGAGAGGCATATCAGTGTGCCCTAAAGGTAGAAGAAAAGCTAAATAAGAGACATGAGCAGAGATAGAGAGGAAGAGGTGGAAGATTTCAAAGAGGAAGAAATTTTGCTGGAGGAGGAAGAGGATCTTTTCCAGATCAGAACAAGGATAAGGAGATTAGTAAGAATGATAATGCATATCAGAAAAGTGATGGTAACTCATACAAAAGAGGAGGATACGGTGGTTACCAGAATGAAGGATATAGAAGAGATGATAGAGGACAAGAGAAAAGGGTATTCAGAGGAACTTGTTATAAATGTGGAGGAGAAGGACATAGAGAATTGGAATGCAATTAGGGAGAGATGAGCAGAAAGACCGAGAATAACAGAAGAATCACCTTTGTTGAGGAAGATCATGCTGAATCATCTAATAAACTAGAAGAAGGAGAAGTGTTGGTAAACAAAAGAGTATTGTGTTAGAGTGAGTTGGAGCAGGAATCATTGCAGAGGAAGAATTTGTTCTGGACAAGATGCAAGGTGGCTAGTAAATGTTGCAAAAGTGATAGTTGACAGTGGAAGTTCTGAGAACTTGGTTTCCAAATAGATGGTGACTAAGTTGAAGTTGGAAAGATTGAAGCACCCTAAACCTTATCAGATAGCATGGATACAGGATGAGCATAAGATTCTGGTAAGTGAACAATGTTTGGTGAAATTAAAGATAGGAAATTACCATGATGAAGTTTTGTGTGATATCATGCCTATGGATATATGTCATATTTTGTTGGCAAGGCCTTAGCAGTATGATAGACAAGCTATTCATGATGGGAAGAAGAATATATACACCATTGTTGCTAATGGGATGAATAAGATTGTATTGGCATTGGAAGATGTTCCTACAGTTGAGGTTTGTATGAATGCTAGGGTTTGTCTAGTTGATGGAAGAAGATTCCTTGATGGGTTGAGACATGAGAATATGTGTTATGCCTTAGTTCCTAAGAAGGTTGAAGACTTGAAGTATGTGGAAGAACAACGAGAAGAGATAAAGGAGTTGCTGACAGAATATGAGGAGATCATTTCAGACAACGCACCTAATGGATTACCACCTATGAGGAGTATTAGTCATTGCATGGATCTAATTTCTGGAGCTAGTTTTCCTAATAAAGCAACACATCGGATGGCACCTACAAAGAATGAAGAGTTGAATAGAAAAGTACAAGAATTTTTGAGAAAGGGTTTAATCAGAGAAAGCTTAAGTCCTTGTGCAGTACCTATTGTGTTGGCACCTAAGAAGGATGGAGAAAGGAGAATGTGTATAGATTCAAGAACCATAAATAAGATCACGGTGAAGTATAGATTTCCTTTACCCCGAATGGATGACATTATGGATTGCTTGAGTGGAGCCAGATACTTTACAAAGATAGATTTGAAGAGTGGATATCATCAGATCAGAATCAACGAAGGAGATGAGTGGAAGACAACATTTAAGACAAATGAAGGATTGTATGAATGGTTGGTGATGCCTTTTGGATTGATAAATGCACCAAGTAATTTCGTGAGATTAATGAACGAGGTATTGAAGAAATTCTTGGGTAAGTTTGTGATTGTGTACATTGATGACATCTTGATTTTCAGTAAGAGTAGAGAAGAACATTTTTTGCACATAAGACAAGTTTTGCAGAGGTTGAGAGAAGAGCAGTTGCTAATAAACATTAATAAATGTAGTTTCATGAAGGAGGAATTGGTATATCTAGGATTTGTGATATCTATGGAAGGATTAAAGATGGATCCTAAGAAGGTTAGAGCAATTGTCAAGTGGCCTACACTAGAAAGTATTGGATAGGTAAGATCATTTCATGGATTGGCTAGTTTCTACCGAAAGTTCATTAGGAATTTTAGTTCTATTTGCAGTCCTATGACATAAACAATGAGGGGAGATAAGAAGGATTTTAGATGGACATATAGAGCAAATCAAAGTTTTGAATTGTTGAAGTAGAAGGTGATTGAGCAGCCTGTGTTGGTTTTACCAGATTTCACTAAGGTATTTCAAGTAGACTGTGATGCAAGTGGAAATGCAATTGGAGCAGTGTTGAGTCAAGAAGCGAGACCTGTAGCTTATTTCATTGAGAAATTGAATGATGCTAGGAGAAGATATTCAATGTATGATCAATAATTTTATGCCATAGTTCAAGCCTTGAAGAAGTGGAGACATTATTTGTTGCCTAAGGAGTTTGTGCTAGATATGGATCATCAGGCATTCCAATATTTGAACAGTCAGGGTAAGTTGAATCAAAGACACATGAGATGGGTAGAATTCTTGCAGAGCTATACTTTTGTTTTCAAGCATAGCAATGGAAAGTCAAATAGAGTTGTTGATGCATTGAGTAGGAGAAGAAATTTGCTGACAGAGATGAGAATGGAGGCATTAGGTTTTAATGAGTTGAAGAACTTGTATAAGACCCGGATTTTGTAGAACCATGGAGAGATTGTAAGGAACCAGTTTTGGAGGACAAAAGATAGTGGCTAGATTATTTCATTCAGGAGGAGATGTTGTTCAGAGATAATCAGCTGTGTATACCCCGAAGTTCAATGAGGGAAAACTTGGTGAAAGAGAAGCATAGTGGAGGATTAGCAGGACATTTTGGAATTGATAAGACAATAGCATTGGTGAGTGAGAATTATTTTTGGCTGTAGATTCATAAGGATGTCAGGAGATTTGTGCAGAGTTGTAGGGTTTGTCAAGTTGCAAAAGGGAGTAGTCAGAATGTTGGATTGTATTAGCCTTTGACAGTTCCAAAAAGACCTTGGGAGGATATCAGCATGGATTTCATACTTGGATTGCCAAAGACACAAAGAGGTAATGATTCAGTATTTGTGGTTGTAGATAGATTTTCTAAGATGGAACATTTCATACCTTGTAGGAAGACAACAGATGTAGTGCATGTAGCAGACTTATTTTTCAAGGAAGTGGTTAGATTGCATGGATTACCTAGGAGTATTGTTTCAGACAGACATGTAAATTTTGTTGGTTACTTTTGGAAGACACTTTGGAAGAAGTTGAAGACAGATTTGAAGTTCAGATCTATGTTTCACCCACAAATTGATGGACAAAAAAAAGTAGTGAACAAGAGCTTGGGGAATTTGCTGAGATGTTTCGTTGGAGAGAAGACTAGAAGTTGGGATTTAGTCTTGGCACGAGCAGAGTTTGCATACAATAATTTAGTGAATAGGAGTACAGGAAAGACACCTTTTGAGATTGTTACTGGAATTCATCCTAGAGGTATATCAGAGTTAAGGGACATTAGTATGGAAGAAAAAAGGAGTGCAAAAGTAGAGGAATTTGTAGAACACATGAAGAAAGTACATACTGCATCCCTTTGGTGGGAACATTTGTAGACATATAGGCAAAGAAGAGGGAAAGAGAAGATAAAATATTGGGATCAGATGGTGAATAAGTTGAAGGCAAAGTTTATGCCAACAAACTATCAGATTATTTTGTTCTGAAGGTTGCAAAATTTGAAGCAGAAAGATTCAAGTGTGATGGAGTATACTAAGGAATTCTATAAGTTGAATATCAGACCTGGACATTCAGAGGAGGAAATTGACCAAGTAGCCAAATATGTGAATGGTTTGAGGTCATCTATATAGGATGAAATCAATTTGATCAAGTTGTAGAGTGTGGAAGATGCTATTAGTGTGCCCTAAAGGCATAAGAGAAGCTGAATAAGAGACATGAGCAAAGACAGAGAGGAAAAGGTGGAAGATTTCAAAGAGGAAGAACTTTTGTTGGAGGAGGAAGATGATCTTTTCCATATTAGAACAAGGATAAAGAGATTAGTAAGAATGATAATGCATATCAGAAAAGTGATGGTAACTCATACAAAAGAGGAGGATACGGTGGTTACCGAAATGGAGGATATAAAAGAGATGGTAGAGGACAAGAGAAAAGGGTATTCAAAGGAACTTGTTATAAATGTGGAGGAGGACATAGAGCATTTGAATGCAATCAGGGAGAGACGAGCAGAAAGATCGAGAATAATAGAAGAACTGCCTTTGTTGAGGAAGATCATGCTGAATCATCTAATAAACTAGAAGAAGGATAAGTGTTGGTAAACATAAGAGTACTGTGTCAGAGTGAGTTGGAGTAGGAACTATTGCAGAGGAAGAATTTGTTCCAGACAAGATGCAAGGTGGTTGGTAAATGTTGCAAAGTGATAGTTGACAGTGGAAGTTCTAAGAACCTGGTTTCTAAAGAGATGGTGACTAAGTTGAAGTTGGAAAGATTGAAGCACCTGAAACCCTATTAGATAGCATGGATACAAGACGAGCATAAGATTCTGGTAAGTGAACAATGTTTGGTGAAATTAAAGATAGGAAATTACCATGATGAAGTTTTGTGTGATATCATGCCTATGGATATATGTCATATTTTGTTGGAAAGGCCTTGGTAGTATGATAGATAGGCTATTCATGATGGGAAGAAGAATATATACACCATTGTTGCTAATGGGATGAAGTAGATTTTATTGGCATTGGAAGATGTTCCTATAGTTGAGGTTTGTACGAATGCTAGGGTTTTTCTGGTTGATGGAAGAAGATTCCTTGATGGGTAGAGACATGAGAATATGTGTTATGCCTTAGTTCCTAAGAAGGCTGAAGACTTGAAGCATGCGGAAGAACAACGAGAAGAGATAAAGGAGTTGCTGACAAAATATGAGGAGATCATTTCAGACAATGTACCTGATAGATGATCACTTGTGAGGAGTATTAGTCATTGCATAGATCAGATTCTTGGAGCTAGTTTGCCTAATAAATCAACACACTAGATGACACCTACAAAGAATGAAGAGTTGAATAGACAAGTACAAGAATTTTTGAGAAAGGGTTTAATCAGAGAAAGCTTAAGTCCTTGTGCAGTACCTACTGTGTTGGCACCTAAGAAGGATGGAGAATGGAGAATGTGTATAGATTCAAGAGCCATAAATAAGATCATGGTGAAGTATAGATTCCCTTTACCCCAGATGGATGACATTATGGATTGCTTGAGTGGAGCCAGATACTTTACAAAGATAGAATTGAAGAGTGGATATCATCAGATCAGAATTAGAGAAGGAGATGAGTGGAAGACAACATTTAAGACAAATGAAGGATTGTATGAATGGTTGGTGATGCCTTTTGGTCATGAAGCTTCCCCCCACCAACAACATTTGTGTTTTGGTGGCACATCTATCATTCTTGCAAGTGACTTGGTGGTACTACCACATGTTAAGGACAAGCCTATCTATTCATCACACTCAAATGCTATATTCCTATGGGAATATTCACTACAATTATTATTACAAGAAATTTTTCGTTAATAGGGTGAAACTTAAACTCAAATTGACTTTCCTTGAACATTACAAAACATGCGTAATGCAAAACTAGTTGAACAAGATTAAGAATTACTAATGAATTGCACAAAAAAATTACTATCAAATGATGAATGAAAAGATTTTGACTAATTAATGCACCTATTCTCTACAAATTATTTAGTGAGGATACACAACAAAAAATGCTCGAACTACTAAATCTTCCTATTGCATTTAGTGTTGCAATAAAACACACACATAAAATCAAACATTGATAATGATGTTAACCAACTTCCCCAAGAACTTTTACTATGTAGAGGCCAATGAATCATGTTAATGACAAACTTGTGGAATCAAATAGGGCTTGTAAATGGGTCTCTTGGAGAGGTACTAAATATTGTGAACACAGTTGGCTTTAAACCACTAGATTTACCTTTATATGTAGCTTTAAGATTTGATAATTATAATTGTCCATCGTGGAACCAAGTTGACCAAAAATTATACCTATAACACCCATATCTTTAGGTAATTATAGACAAATACCACTATACATGAAATGGGCGATTGCCACACATAAATCCCAAGGACTAACATTGGACAAAACAACACTTGATATTGGTAAAATAAAAAGACAAGGGTTAACTTTACAATTATATCTAGAGTTAAATCAATAAAGGGTCTTCATATAGAACCATCTTTCTCCTTCGATCAATATTCCAGAATGAAAAATAATCCATACACAATTATCAAGAATAAGGAAGAATACCAACTACATCCACTCTCATTATAATTAGTTCAAGTGCACAATTGTCAATGCAATCTTTTCTACATAAACTTTCAATTTATTCTTTTTGTTACCATCTTCATAGTATATACTTTACAAAAAGAAATTATAACCTAATATATTCACAACTTCATGGTGTACAAGTGCATGCTTGACATTCATATATTATTCCATCAAGCAATTTTTTCATGTTACCAATATTATATTTTCTCACATATAGTTCCTTTGTTTTACACAAACTCTCTATTTTCAACAATTTGTACCTTTTACATAAGACCAACCGTACATTCATAATATAAGTCCACTAACTACTTGTTTCAATGTGTAGGAACAAAATAAATGACCCAACAATCTTTTTCCAAGCTCATTGCATATAAGCAAAGCGATAAAATTCCTCAAAATTGAAATTGTTACTTACAAATATTTTCTTCAATTGACTATAAGCAAATATATAGTACAATTTTTTTTCAAATATTAGAAACAATATTGTTGTATTACAAAATGATATATATAGACAATAAAAAAATACCTTCTTTTAACATGTTTATATATATATATTTTAACGTAACCCTTGCACCTACTCCTTGTGCAGGTGCTAGTAAAGGTACACCATAACCCATAACCTTAAAAGAAACACAAAATATACTCGTCAAATGCTTTAAAAGCTGAAATTGACGCAAAACTATATCGATATTGGAGAAAAAATGCACTGCAAATCTAGCTTTTGCACCGTTATTCTCAAATCACTGAAGCCTTTTAGATCGATCAGAAGCAGAGCCGCCAAATTTCCAGGTATGTTTTTACTACTACACAATTTATTTTTGCATATTGTCAGAATATTGACAGTCTTGTTTGCATCCTAAATTGTATCAATCAACAAGCTTATTTTGCGAACCGTGCACCCCGTGCTCTTTTTAACACCCCGTGTTTTTATTTCTTCAACATTTAGGGACAGTATCCGAAAATCCATAGGGTTTGTACTAGTTTAAATGAAGTGTTTTTCGGTAATATGCTTGAAATTGTATGGACTGTAGAAACAGCGAGAACCCTAGTTTTGTATGGTTGTGTTCGAATCGCTGAGGAGACAATTCAATTTGTTTGAAAATTTATGGGGTAGGGAAGATTTGTAAGGCATATAAAATACTTTATAAGTATATGGAATGATTGGCAAATCTTTAACATTAAAAAAGTATGGATCATATTTTAATTTTGAAGAAAAACAAAAGATTTACCTGCAACACGTATGTATAGCTGTGCGAATTTTATAGGAAAATTTGGTTAATATTTTGTTGAAAATTTGCAATTAGCGAATATATTTTTGAATGTTTTGTGAAAAATTAGACAACTGGCTAAAAAATTCCTATAGAAAGTACCCTGTTATGGCATTTTACTTCTAGTATGGATATGTTACCAAACAAAGTTCAAACATACGCATTTACACTGGCAATTTTTTACTAGGTAGAAAAGATTACCTTAGTTCATATGGGGACTTGGTTTGCTAAACATTGGGACATGTAAAAACTGGCAGTGGATTTTCTTATTAGGATTGGTTGATGTACTTATACGTGCATACAAAAACAAATTCCTAATTGAAATAGGAATACAAATTTTTAATTAAAAGTCATCGTGGAAGTACCCAAAGGGCTGTAGTGTGATAACACATGGGTACACTCGTATGCTGGCCCAAGTTCAAATCTCTTAGGTATCCTTACCCAAAAAATAAAGTTATCGTGAAAGTTTTAATTACTCAATGAAATAGAAAAAAGGTCACTTGTGACTATGCACATTGATAGTATTTGTGAGATAAGGGCAATTTTTGAGGCATCAATGCACTAGAAGGCTAGAAGAATTGTTAATTTAAATTAAGTTTTTTGAGTGAAAATCTCAGGCTTACGAGTTAGTGAAAATCTTCCTTCTTTCTGGTATTAACATTTTTTTTAAATATGTGAGTGAGGGAATTGGGTCCCTCTCCTTTATATTCAGGGTTAAAAAAGAATTACATTGCTATATTATAATCTTTATTAAGAGGTCACACTTATTTATAAGTGATTCTAAATTTCTAATAACTACAAATAGGTTCCATTATAATGATAAGGTTTAGTCTTATAATATAAAATATTAAGTTGCTGGAATCATCTATTTTGTTTGTTGATTCCAGGTTCCACTCATCAACTTACATAATCTCCATTTTGAAAATGGAATTGTGAGCGTACATAAAGTTACACATCTTGGATTATAGATTATATAAAACTTTAAAAAAATGAGCAACACAACTTTGGAAAGTTCAACGCAGCAAGATCTCTTTGATAGAAGTCTTAGTAATGATAACAATCATTGTTTTTTTTTTTTTCAAGTCTATAAAGTTACATCTTAGGATATAGCATTGCAATATAAAATAATCTATAGCATTTTTATATCCAGATAGAGCATAGACCTTTTTGATTTGAGCCGATAATTAAAAAGATGTTGTAGTCCAACAGAATTAGTCATTTTTCAGATATATTCATGCAGGTAATCATTTTTTCCTTCGCTTTTGATTGGTAGATAGAGTTCCCATTTTTTGGGAGTGGGCTTCTCCTCTCATACAATTCCATGTTGAAAACTGCTGCATTATCATAAGGGTGTGCCTTCCATGTTTGGAACCCTGCTTGCTGTTGTTTGGAGTGCATCAGCTTGAATGTGGACCATAGTCTGGCAGGTTGTTTTAGGGGATATTTAAAAATGTTATGGTTTTCCTACTTGTAAGCCCTTTTCTATGTTAGATAAGATTTCAACAGAGGTTTGGAAGTATAGAGGCTGGATTTTTTATAGTGAACTGCACAGATGTTCTGCTGCTTTCTTATCATTGCTGTAGATCAATTCTCAACATTTCTTGCATTTTTATTGTCTTTTAGGTCATATACCGTTTCTATTTCTAATTTTCTATAAATTATACAACCTTTTCGTTTCTAACTGCAAGGTCTCAAAGAAGTAATATATATATTTGGCTTCTGTTCTTTTGCTTGCATTTTTTTCTTTTAGCAGGTTTGTTTTGGATCCTGTCACCATCAGTTCTGATTGCCTTGTGTTTCTAAGGCCACCCTTGTTGCCTTTGATAAAGAATTGGAGTCAAAGCCAGAATACAATGGGAGGAACGTCAAGAGATCAATTTGTATGATTGAATGCCATCAAATTTCCTCGGTATCAGTATTTCCACATGGAGAATTTCTTTCTGAATGTAGTATGGTTGCAAAGTTGAATGCAGCAAATGGAGAAGTTATGAAAGTACTATATGAATCACAATTTAGTGATCTTTTAGATAAGATTAATGGGAACGGCCGGGGTGGGGTATGTCTAACCTCAAATACAAGTCTGTTTTCAAGAAATCTGTCATCCTTAAATTTCAGAAACAGACTACCTTTCAGCTTTAAAAAGAAAATGACGTTATCATCTAATGCCCTTCCAATGAATTCTGGTAATTTGGATCCAGCAACCACTGATGGAAATCTTCAGAGAACACATGCAATGTTCTCAACACAGAAAGACGAATATCCTGTTAGTGCTAATTTTACTCCAGATATTGAAAAGAAATATGTTCACAATGTTTATGATGCTATTGCACCTCACTTCAGCTCGACAAGATTTGCTAAGTGGCCAAAAGTAGCCAAGTTTCTTGATTCCCTGACACCAGGGTCAATCATCTTGGATGCTGGATGTGGCAACGGAAAATATCTAGGCTTCAATCCAAATTGTTTTTTTATAGGTTGTGATATAAGTTCTTCCTTGATCAACATCTGTGGAAGTAGAGGACATGAAGTTTTGGTTGCAGATGCAATCAATCTTCCTTACAGAAATGGGTTTGGTGATGCTGCAATATCCATAGCTGTTTTGCATCATCTTAGTACTGAAGAACGCAGGAAAAAGGCAATAGAGGAACTTTTGAGAATAGTCCATAAGGGAGGAAAGGTTCTGATAACTGTTTGGGCTGTTGAGCAGGAAGATAGATCTTTGCTTACAAAATGGACACCTCTTGCACGCAAGTATACGGAGCAGTGGGTGGGAACAACTAGCAGTTTTGAGTCTAGTTCATCAACTGCTGCTCTGGAAAGCATTCAGGAATCAGCAAATGATGATTCAGGTGGTCAGGAGTTGCCTACTGAAAACAAGGAAGAACGCATCAAAACACATTCTCATAAAAAGCAATACCCAGAAAGAGTAGAGGCACCTGAGACTAAGAAAGATATTGCAGATGATGAGGTTTCCATTGTCCCAAAAGGAAGTGAGAGAGAACAACAAGAATATTTTGTGCCTTGGCATTTACCTTACCATCGGGCAGAAGTTAGTGGAACATCTGCTCAAGCTATTGCAAGTGGGTTTGCAAAGAAAGATGATAAAAAGGGGGCTGTTATTTACAATCGTTACTACCATGTATTTGCTGAGGGAGAGCTTGAAAGGTATGCTTACGCTTCTCTTCATTTTTTTTTGTTGATTTGAAAATTGAAACGTATCAGTCGCAATGGCCAGGCACGATTGCCCTTATTTTCATAAGGAGATATCCTGTATAAACAAAAATGTGATTCTCCACACTAAGAGGGTTTCAATAATCAAGATAGAAACTCACAGAAACCACAAAGAGAAATAACAGATCCTGATTCCTAAATATCAGGGCCACAAAAATGACCAGAACAACAGACGATTTCAATTTCATCCTCATCTGCCTCAATGAAAGAACTAGCACCAGAAAACCACAGAAGAAAACGAGCCGCCTTGATGGCATGTTCGGTCTGCACCTTGTCCAAAAAGGGGGTCATAACCTTCAAAGGGTGGTGGAAATCATTGAAATCAACAGCAGGGATTCTCTTTGCAGGCATCCACGACACAATCTTGTCATGCAGTAGCTCAACTTGACCAACCAAAGCCAGGAAGTGAGCTTCAAGCTGTCTGAGAGAGGCCATTGAGACCAAACCCCGAGCTTGAGCCCCTGCAATGTATAAACATCTAACTGGCTGAGCCTCAACTGATTTTCAAAAACTCATCCAAGCTCTCCTGCATTTTAGTTATAGACAAGTTGAACATGAAAGAAGTGGCAGGCTTGAATTTGACTGCTTTAAATATCACATGCAAAATCAATCTCTCTCTCTCTCAATTAATATATTTCATGCATAGTTACAAGACTCGGACTTGGCAAACTGATTTTGAGTTGGACTCAGACTTGGCACTTAAGATTCAACGGATTGAAAAATCATGAAATATATAAATTTTTTAACGATTAAAACTAAAAGTTTTTATCATGCTTTAAAAACATAGTCAACTTATAAGTAGAAGCTACTTTGATCAAGTATACATTCATCAAATGAGTACAAAAGTGGATTTGAGTTGAAGGAAACAACATTTTAAGTATCCTCAACTGTTTTAAATGTACAACACTTGTGGATAATGGTATCCATGGCATCAAAAACAAAAATTACAACACGGAGTCATGAACTATGGTAAAACAGAGTTTGTAGCACTCAGCCCAACAACCCTAGCTCTATGTGGAGTCTTGTGCTTGTATCTCAAACGAGTTTGCAAATGTTGCTACAGCTATTGGAGCTTTATTTAGGATTGGGATTGACTCAACAAGTATAAACGTAATTCAGTTATTTGGGATTTAATTGGGAAAAAGTCGAAGGAAAAAGGTTGTTTTCCTCCATTTGGCATGGTCCAAAATGATTTTTAGTTTTTACGTTTTAAAACTAGAGCAGGGGTTTGGTGGTGGCAGTCCCCAATTTTTGGAGGCATCATGTCTTGTGAGTTCCAAGGGCAGTGCCTGTGGTGCATTCCTTGTCATGATATAAGGTAGGGTTGAGGGCTGGAGCCTTTGCCACCAAGACCTTCATAGTACATGCCATTTTTCACAATTTTATCAATTTTAACCAAGCTCCAAGAATCCTACAAACCCTTCAAAAAATACAAGTGTCAAAGTCATAAAACAGTAATTAAATCTAACTATGTTTGATGGTTTTTGTTTCAATGGATTGTATTTTTCTTCAATTCTCTTTTTTTCTCCTTGCTGCTTGCATATGAAATGAATATAACCAAGCTTCAAGAATCCTACAAACCCTTCAAAAAATACAAGTGTCAAAGTCATAAAACAGTAATTAAATCTAACTATGTTTGATGGTTTTTGTTTCAATGGATTGTATTTTTCTCCAATTCTCTTTTTTTCTCCTTGCTGCTTGCATATGAAACGAATATCATTTTGAAATGTTAAAAGATCATTTTATTTTGCATGTTTTGATTTGTTTTTTTTCCTAATTTTCCACTTAACTGTCATGGCCAAGTTTTGTGGACAAGACTTCGCAAGCCCGGCGAGTCTGACCAGGCTTGCCACCTAGTTCTTGAGTTTGCGACTCATTTTGAGCAGCTTTCCTTAAGACTCTCCAAGTTTGGGCGAGTCTTGTAACTATGAATTTTCAAGTGTAACTCTTTATGATCTGCTTCCTAAATTGTGAACATCCTGATAGGAGGGCGATAAAAAGTCAAGGTACTACGACTGGTTCCATGTGGAAATACAGAGCAACTGTCATGTTCCAAGCTTCTTGTCATTTATTCCTTTACCTAGCTACTCAAGCAGTATCCAGTAATTTTGAAATGGCCATTAATTATTTCCTAAGCTTTTTGTTTACTATTAACTATTTAAATCTTATGAAGTTTCATCTTTAGAGTTTGAGTATTTCAGCTATTCTCTTTTCATTTGAAAGAGAATCATTTTCAAACTCCATCCAATTGAGGTTATTCTTTTCTCAAAAAAATGTTCGGTGAGCTTAAAAATAATCCGAAACTTTGACTTGAGTTTTCAATTTGAAACCACTAACACATTTTGCAGCATTAGTTAGTCAATTGGGATAGTGTAATGTCCCCTAGTTTAACAATCCTAGAAAAAACCAAAACATCAAATTAAGATATATAATGTACTTTACCTGACATATCATTTAGTTAAGTAAATTGCTTAAGTCCTGAATATATGTAAATATGAAACAATAATCAGCCATATAATTCAATATATAGTTCTTATCAACTTTGCATATTTTAAGAATGAGACAAACAAATATATTATCGCCTAGGATATTCGTATGAAAGGCTGTCTACTTCCAACGGAATAAACCCTCGCCTCATTCCTCTCCTAACCTCGTGGGATGGTAGATTTACTGTGTCAAGGGCGTGTGCACCATCTCAAGTTGGACACTCTCAAGGATTGGTTACCTGTCTTGGGCTCCATCCAACATCGGGTGGATTTACCCGCCTTTCCCTTCCACACACTCCCTATCCTCATTGAGCGTTACGAAAAGAGTTTCCGGTCAAGGTTTATTCATCGAGTAGTACGGCCATCATCACTCAGACATATTCATTGCTGTAATCCATATTATTGTGTTTAACAAATTATAAATTTGCATATTTTAAATTGCCTAGTAATTTAATGAATTGACAGTTGCTTGTTATGTTTTATATCTAGTAAACATATGCTTATTACACAAATATAGTTTATTTGTTCAATGTGCTAAGTGCTAGTGATTATGGAATTTTCCTTTTTTCTGCCCTTAACCGTTTCAGTGAATAGATTTGATTAATCTCTACTCAGACAGAGACTTCGTAATGATTTCATCTTAATTCTGGTTTTAAATAGAAATATTTTAATCTATCGTATTGAAGTAACATAGTCCCTGTAGGAGATTCGATTTAATAACATATATTCAGGATTTAAGCAATTTACTTAACTAAATGATATGTCAGGTAAAGTACATTATATATCTTGATTTGATGTTTTGGTTTTTTCTAGGATTGTTAAACTAGGGGACATTACAGATAGCCATAAATTTGTGTTGTTGGGAATGCATACTGAAAGTTACATTAGAAGCATGCTTCTCTTTGATGCACAATTGGAATGAACTAAACCCCATGTTGATCTTCATGAGGAGTTATATGGATTTTATTTGATAAAATAAATTGATGAAGAAGGTACAGGGTATTGAAGAGGTGCTGTATTTATTATTGCTTTAGTCAACTAAATGTAATGTACAGAGTTATGGACAAACCATTAGGCATATTATGATATCTAAATCCAGAAAGCACATGCAACTCTGAGAATGCCAATGGTGTTGCATCATTCCTCTTCTTGATATATAGATTCTTTCTGGCTAGTGTTTGTTTGGTTTGTGGTGACCTTGGTTAGGTCTGAGGAAACATTTAGCTACTATTTATGCTACAGTTTCCCAGGTAGAATAGTTCCTATCTATAATTCTTCTGCAATGCTGTGCTCGTGTCAGAACATACAACCTGCAGAAAAGCCCTTAAATTTTTGCTTTTGTGTATTATGGTGGCAGTTTTTAATATGAGATTAGGTCAGCTGTGAACCTTGCCAAATGCTTCGTGCCAACGTAGAGGTAGAATCTTGCCATTTTATGGTTTTTGGAACATACTGCTATTTTCTTTTCCACCTAGACTTAGAAGGAGTCGACCTAATAGCATAACAGGATTTGTCATGCTCACCACTCTTAATGTTTATCCCATTTTACTTCTAGTAATGGATCTTGCTTGTCCAAACAAAGATTATGGGAACTTTGTAATGTTGACCACTCTTAATGTTTATCTCATTTCACTTCTACTAATGGATCTTGCCTGTTGAAATGAAGGTTGTGCGAACTTTGTAACGTTGACCGCTCTTGATGTTTATCCCATTTTACTTCTACTTATCGATCTTGTCCGTCCAAACGAAGATTTTGTGAACTATCTGTCTAATGTTGGAACATGACAATGAGCCTAAGTTGGCCATTTATGGTGAAGGAGTGCTCCAATCCATTTCTCATCATAAGAATCTAGGATCATTGAAGCCTGATCATGATGGCCAGGGAACTTTCTTTGAGATATGGTTCACAGTTCAGAGTGGTTTGTTGTTGTTGGTTGACATGAGTTATATTAGGAGTAATCGTTGTATGATAATTCAACAAGCACAAAATTATACTGGGTTGAAAAATTACATGTATATGTTCCGAAAAATGCGGAAACAGGTTATCGTGAAGCATATGTGCATTTTTGTTTATAATATCAACAAAAACATTTGTTTAGTCCTGCCTGATTAGAAGAAACCAACCCTTTGCTTTTATTAACGATTTAAAGTTAATTCCCGTAGTTGGTTTTGCCTTTGGAATGGAATGCTTGGTCTCATGATTGTTTACCTGCGTACCTCTAACAAGCCTCCTGATTGAATTGTTTTCTAAGCAACCGAAGAAGGCTGCTTTTATACTTTCAGGGAGAAGTTAGCGGCCTGGGTTGTGAGCTCTTTTGATGCATGTAACCTACAGGTTCAATATAGGAGAGGCTCTATGCTCAGTTGTTGAACACCCACACAGAAATTGCATCCAATTAACTGAAATGAGAACCACAACTGTGGTTTCAATGGCTAAATTTAACTTTAAGGATGGCTATAAGAAACATGGGAAGAATGGAATGTTCATTTAGGCGTTCTCAAATTGTTCATTTAGGATGGCTCATGGGTTTCATCAATTCAGAAAATTGCACTTGTTTTCCTTGAATTTTATATCTTAGATCACAGATTTGCCTATAGTTATACTTTACTCAATCAAGTTTCATCTTCCTAACCCAAATTTTCGGGATGGGGATCGTAGGGAATAGGGGAATTGTTTCTAGAATGTTTTTTCTGGCCATTTTTAAGGGGAAGGCAGAGGATGGCTATTAAAAAAGTAAGGCAAATTTTAAAATATAAAGAAGTTTCAAATATTCGTATGATAATATTGATAAGGCATTCATTATATACATTATAGATAATACATAATATTAGACTTGAGTTGAGGTTACACATGATAGTTGACAAAAAAATAACAAAATTGAATTGTTTTCATTGTAAATGTGCATATATATTATATAAGAATTACAACAAAATGTCCAAAGGCTGCAAGTTTCAACTATAAAATGATAAAAACATGGAAATTATATAGCAGTTCCTAATTAGCATTTGCCTCCAGTAGGATTGTATCAAAATTAGAGTTCAAATTCTGTCTTGTGCCTCTACCTCATCAACCTATATAACATTTTTGGGATCAACATCCCAACATAAGGTTGGAGTCTAGCAATACCTAGGTGTCTATTAATCTTGTAGCCGCAAGGCATTGTGCATGACCACCATCTTCTCTGATTATCTAGAGGTAAGGTTTTTTTTTTTTTTTTTTTTGACTAATGGAATGGAACTATATGTGGACCAATTCCTCTTTGTAGCTGAAAAATTGACAACCTGTGAAAGGAGGTGAATGGCAAGCATCCTCAACTTTGATGCATCCTTGCCATGCCAAATCCACCATCAAATAGGGTTGGTTTGAGCTAATGTAGCTCTATTTGTCCTTGCTTTTGGTTTGCTAGAGGTTGGACCATGGAGATGGAGATGGCTAGCCATTGTGTGAGAAGTATAAAAAACTCCTCATTAATACACATTTTTTGAAGGGCCTTCACTTCTTCATCATGAGATGGAGGCACTCTTCTAAGCCAGCTACATACCATTTTTGGGATTTAGAGCATAGGCTGCCACATAAAATGGGGTGTTAATAGTATTCCATTGCTGCATCACAATGGGCTTATAATATATTCTTCACAAAATTCTAAAGTAGTATCCTTGCTATGAATGGTTTACTTCATTTGTCCAAACATGCTATTAAATGTTTCATAAATCTCTCCGAGGCTAGGAGAGTCTATATCAACAAATCTTATGACTTACACAAAATGTGTGATGAAGGAGCAAATTACAAGAATTAAAATTTCAGAAAAGATAAATAATTTAAGATTCAAATGATAAAGAGAGTGATATTATAAAGAATAAAAACAATTTACGAGTTAGAAACACTAATAATTTAAAAATAATAATAATAAAATCAATAATTTCTTACCTCATTGTGGACCACCAATCATTGTCAAGTATCTTTTGTTTTACATTTCTTCCTTTCGCTATGCTTGCCTTTGACCATCTACCCCTCTTTGAATTAACCACCATTAAATATATTAGAGGCTCTTTAAGAAAATAGAGTAATTGGCATATCTGGTACCCATGGGCTTGAGGGATTCTTTTCTCAAAAAAGTCATGAACAAACAAAGTGGAATGTGATGGTTGCAAATGAGCATCTGTATGACTTTAGCTTCTACTATCAAGCTACCTAACTTACATCCACAGATTGAATCAATCACCACGTGTGCAACATTGGAGGCTCCAACCTCTTCTATGAGGTCTTTTCAAATCTAAAGTTGGAAGTTTGTATCCTTATTCTTCCTTGAACAATCAATAGCTCTAAGAAAATAAGAGCCAGCTAAACATGTGACAATTATATTGATAAATGGCTGATGTTTGATAGTAGTCCACCCATACATAATGATGGATCGATCGTTCTTTATCCAAGTTTGCCTCATTTTTTCCATCAACACATCCACTTTAGAATATTCACCGTCAAAGAAGTTGATGCATAGCTTATTTTCTCTAGGGAGAGCAAATGAGGGACCAACAATTTTTATATGTTTAAATATTTGTTTGAAATAGGGAGAGCCTCCCACATGAAATGGTATGGCATGGACGTAAAAGTTTCAGCAATGTAAAATTTGGCCATCTCTTGTGATGGTGCATTAAACAATCTTATAGTATACTAGGAATTCTTTTTTTTCTGTTGGTAGAAGTAGAACCCTTTCCCCTTTGACTTTCAATATATAATATGGTTTGGTTTTGTTAGGCAATGACACAATAGGCTGCATAGTCTTTATTGAAATTTTTTTATTTTTTATTTCTTTCCTTCCTCGCCATGTGCAACCTAATTATCTCAGCTTTCTTGTTACATCCCTAACTTTAACTATGTTTTACTTTTTATTTTTGAAGTAAATAGTAGATGCTTACGCATGACTCAATGATTTGATGTTAAGGAAAATGTCAAGAAAAATCAACGTTTTCATGAGTTAGGTTTATTTGACTAAAATTGACATGTGTTTAAAAGTTGTCAAGATTTGATGAATTCATAAGGTTTATGAAATGATTAATGATACATTAATCTCAAGTTGGTGTTGTAAGTTGCATTCAGGAAACAAGTTTCCGCCCTCCAAGAAAGGGAGGGAGAGCATCATCAAAGAGAGGGGTATAGATATAAGGTAAAGAACAAGTTGTCGCCATCTTAGGTCTAATGTTGGGTGAAATGGTGAACCCAGTTGAGTTGGGTAGGGTAAGGGATACTCGACCCTTTTAGTCTAAGTTTATTTGCCAACTTGACAAGTTGTCAATGACGCAAATGAGTTTATGTTGATTCCATTTCTAATTTATTAAAATATTCATTGCATGTTATATGCGAAGGTTATAAACCTATTCTAACTGATAGTAGCTTGCCTATAATGCATGATAGTGGAAAAACGATATTACGAGAGTCATTTTGTGAAATATTAATGAATGCCAATATTGTGGAATAGATCAGTCAAACCTCCACCCCTAAGTTTTGTCGTGGCACAATGGCATATGTGTTTGAATACCTGTAGGTATGCGAAGTCTTTTGGAAATGGTAGATGACTTTTCTTAAACCAAAATTTTCCATTACTTGAATTTAGTCGTGGGTCTTGGATTTTGGCTCAACTCAGTAATGAGTAGCTTAAGGGAATATTTGGTGGCAAACATTTAAATAACATTCAGATGGTTGTAAAGCCATTTATGGCCACGTGTTAAAGCCACAAAGGTGGCGGAAGTCACTTGCTTGAAATGCCAAATTTTGCAAGTCTTCCATGGTAGTTCGTGCCTTGGTAACCTATCCTTAACGCATTGTTTGAACCGGTCCTTGTCTTACTTGTTGTGGGGGCGATAACAAAGGACGTAATGGTTGGTAGTTGGCAGTAGTAGGAAAATAGTTGGACGTGGTAACAATTTGGAGAAAGTAACGAATTGGAGACTTACCGGTAGATCGTCTGCAAGCTTTGGGGAAAGCATCGACATTTAATTTACACTAAGATGGAGTCAATAGTTCCAAGATCCGCATCTTGCCACTCAAGAACATCATGACCGGTGGTTGTGAAGATAATAAGGCTTACGTGTTCACTCAAGTAAAGGCCGACACACAGTTGGATAATAGATTCTTGCAGAGGGTATTTCGGAGGATACATCCATTTTAATTGAGGAACTACCTTGGTAGTGGTGGATATAATGGATTCTGGTGGAGCTTGGTAGCATGGGGGGGTCTTGTAAACCAAGTGAGGGCTACAACTTCCTGCATAAAAGCGCTAGCAAAGTGTTGGAGGGAGGTCTGCAACATTCCAGTCTCATTCTTTGTGGATTGGAAAACATTGAATCTCACCTAGAAATGGGAGAAGGGCGCGACATAGAATAGGGTGATGCTATTAGACAAAAATAATATAGATCCGCATCAAAGTACCTTTGGAAGGAAGTTTTGTACTTAACAACAGTGAGAGGCATACATGGAGAAAGCAGAAGCTTAGAGAATACGTGATGATTAAAATATATAACCTTGAGGAGATGTCCTCTCACGAAATGCAAAGATTGAACGTTATGCATGATATGAATTGATAAAAGGTTTCCAAAAGAAAATGCAAATGCACATGAAATCCCAAACTCATGTCTTTGAGAGTTTTCTCCTGATTGTGATATACAATAACTCTGTTGTCAAATAGGGAGCGATGAACCAACACTACGACTTGGTGTAGAAATTCCAAGAATTGCCGACGATAGGTGTTGAGAGATAAGGTGTGCCAAAGTTAGACCCTTGCCTTGGTCCGACGAAAAGATAAAAGAGGTTATTATTCAAATTCTTTTTCACAAGCTTGGTGTTAGCATCGTTGATAAAAGAGTGCAGATTGGCATCACTATGGAGGCATGTTCTCTCTATCCTTAATGTATGATATCTTTGCATGAAAATAGTTTATTATCGGTGTTTCAGATAAAATATTATGATGTAGTCTGAAATAGAAAAACATTATATTGGAGTTATTTTAACCAATTTGATTACAAGAAAGAAATGATGAATCTATGTAATCTTTTGCTCAGTTTATTGAACATGCATCCTCAAAAGGGAAAACAGTACAAATACTAGAGATTGGAAAGACCAAATCTGTATTCCTTTTTTTTAAAAAAGGGGTCAATAAAGGTTAAATGGTATATTATTGTTGTTTATTCAATGCAACCTTGTGATGGGCATGATGATAAACCGCTCAAATTCTTTTAGAAGCATATCTCTGTTATTTATTTGAAATAGAGGTTTCAATGATGATAATATCCTTTTGATATTGAAGCGACAATGTTGCACTATGGATATAGAATACCTTTTACGAAATTGAGTCTTTCATGACATTTTTTGTAAAACAAACCCAAGAGAATAGGTGATCCAGGGATGTGGAAATTTAGATAGCCTTTCTTTTAACCAGTAGTACTTGTGCTATGTTGTCTCAAGAGAGAGAATAAACTAGGCAATGCAACAATATGGATCTCATAGTTCTTGTTCAATAGAACTTATTTTAGTGCTAAGTGCACATAAGACATAGGTAGCCAAGATTGGGTATCACTGGAATGATTTACCTCAGGGTGGGACATAAAGAGAGATTCGTAACTAAATTCAATATGACAGTGGTAAAACTATTAAGATCGAAAAAGGTTTAAGAAATAAAGGAAGTTATATATGAGTTCATAACTTAACCTAGGTTGAAAGTCAGTAGACTCAAATAGACCAAGGTGTCGAAGATAGATTATTATCTTTTAAAATCAAATCTTTTAAGGGTTGAAAGATTGACCTAGATCAAGACTATTGATATGAAATGATACCTTGAATTATATGTTTATTCATGTACGTAAAATGTGAATTCAAACAATGTCAAGTGGTCTAGGAGAGACTAGAGGCATTTTGTTCTTATGGTTAATTATACTTATGTTATTACCTTTGGAGAATCAAGGATGATGATATTTCTATCTGTTGGGTTAGAGAAGCTAAACCCCAGTATTGAAACAAGGAGGATGTAGGAAATCTATAACGTTTATGTCAGATATGACATTGTACATATATATTTTTATTGACAATGAAAGGTCGAGAAAACCATAGAACAAGACATGAAGTCTTTATATCACCTTAAGAGATTCTTTGATAATGTGGACACTCGATTTAACAGATCAAAGATGTTGAGTGTTGAATCTAGATAGTAAATGACAGGAAGTCATAAACCCTAGATATTGCAAGAATGCAACAAGGGACTTTAAAAGGTTGAAATACCTTAATATTACAATACATGCATATCCTAGATTTAGGATTAGTTCTACATCAGATTGGCTAGAATGGTTTTCTTTACAGACTAGTTTTGTCTAGAGTACCAATAGAGTAATTAAAACTTCAGACTGTGATAGTTCTAAGATGAGTCAGAGGTGTGTGTCTAGATGGCATGACCAATCAAAAGGATCATACTTAGCTAGAGGGGATCTAGAGTTGTATGGTCGATTGAGTTTTGTAGGACACATCACTAGGATTCAGATGGAGAAACTTGACAGTACCTTATATCTATACTCTTCGAGAAGGGCCGGGTTACTTCCAGTTTGGAAGTGCGTGGGGGACCACTTGAGTCCGTGGTTGGAGGAAAAGCACTCGGATGATGCTCTCCCTCTGTAGCAGTAGACTCTCTGAGGCTTGTGAAGATAGAGATTGACATTCCAGATGCAGTGAACTCCATGTTCTGGCTTATGATAGAAAAACCTATGAGGTAAAACTATTCTTTATGCCAAATTTATTTTATGTGATATAAATGAATTCTGTAGGGAATTAGCTTGATTCTAGTTATGATTACATGTGAATTCAAGTTTGAATTTATCTGGAAAAGTTGTACTTTATTCTTGTGCTTATGCAAATGTTTTCACTTAAAAAAAAAAAATTCTCTCTCATGTTTACTAAGTTTATTTACCTTCTAGTAAATTCTTGAGTTTACTTGTGTATTAAGCGGTGGAATGTTACATTTCTCAACTAGCGTTATTTTCTCACAACCTTTAACCTCTAGTCCACTTATGTACAAAAGACTAGACTAAACTCTTGTATAGCTTCCATTATAGTTTTTCTTGCACAAATGACAGCCATGCTCTACTCCCCCCTAATTTTTTTTTGTCTGTTTCTGTGTGTTGAAAATTGTAAGAGAGGCCTTTTGGGAATAAATGGGCCTTTTGTATGTTGTTTGAGGAGTTGAGAAGGGCATTCAAATGGTTTACTTGAACTCATAGTCCCTACAACACTCTTACTCCCAGGATAACCTCCAGTGGCAACCATATTTCTATTTTCAAATTCTTTGTTTAATTTCAAGCTCAACCTCTTCACTCTTATTACCTTCACTACTGTTCATTGTTCATTGTTTCTTTTTATTAAAAATTTAAGACACAGTTGCAAGTGCAAACATAGAACAAAATATAAACCAAAAACCCTCTCTAAATGTTTGGAACTTTTAAAAAACAAAAAACAAAATTAAAAGAATTTAAACAAATGTATAATGGATGGTAATCTTCTTCAAATGATGTCGATTTAATGCTATATTGTCTTTTTTATGCTTCTGTTCTTATCGTTTCATTTTCTTTCTTTTTTCTTTCACAAATTGAAAAATATCAAAATAAATTTGTTTTTTTATTTTATAGTTGTTTTTTGGAACAGTTGTTTAGGTTTAGTTTAAAGGGGTGTGGAGCTTCTTGTAGGCACACCATGACCCTTTTAATTCTCCCAAAATTGTGTGTGCTTTTTTTTAAAAAGCAGTGCACACCCATCCCCTTTTTTTCTCCCAAAATTGTGTGTTTTTTTAAAGAAGCAGCCAAAAGCAATTCGCTGGGGGCAGCTAGCCGTCTCCTGATTTACCCAGACGTCCCCTTAGAAAAAAAAAAATATCAGGAACGTTTCCTAATTTTTCTTTTCCAAAAAAAAGGGATGGAATGGGGATGTTTCTTACCCATCCCCGTGATTGCTAAATGTTCCGTAAGGGAGGACGTGTCCATGGCGAGTATGGTTTTTTTATTGTATTTAAGTCAGATTCCCAACATTTAATTGTAATGTATAGGCAGTTTGCAATTACGGTTGATTGCAGATTGTCCCGGGTCATTTGTTCTTTTATAGCTTGATTTCAGTACAATTTATGTCTTTGACAGATAATTTCCCGTTTTGCAGGTTGGTTTCAGGTGTCAGCAATGCAGTTATTGTTGATAAATTTTATGACAAATCAAACTGGTGTATAATTATTGAGAAAACGTGAAACACACATTTAAAACTGTGTTTGGATTGTTGTAAAGCGTTATCTTCCCCACTTTTTACTTTATATACGTGGAAGTGGAGTGATTGCAACCCCAAATTGTTGCTGCTTTCTTACTTTGGGTCCTTACGATGACGGAAATTTTCCAATACCAACTCCTTTAAATGTCAAATCTCAACATTTGTTGCTTTAAAGCAGCTAAAGCAGTTCTGTCGCTCGAAAAGCTGTTGCAAAATTTATCCTTTTGATAATGAAATCATTTGGGATTGTAATTTGTTTTACAATGTTTAGTTAGCTGCAAATTATATTCAGAGTATAATGTAAAGCTTATGAATGTTACCAGTTTTACATTTGGCTACTCTATATGTTTTGACTTAATGTCGATAAGTTCTATTTGAAATTCTATTTGTTGTTGAGATGTGTGTCATCTATAAAGATATTGTAATGACACAGAGTAATCGTTGGAGGAAAGTTATCGTGATCTTTATTACTTGAAATATTCTCATGAGTAAATATAAAATACATTTTAGAAATATATTACTCATATAAATGAAAATGAAAGAGAAAATATTAGTGCACTTAACCATGCTTCGTGGAAATTAGCTTGTAAATGATCTGCATAGTGTTCAACATCGTTTTACACCCATCAAAATGCTTGAAACTCAAATTGAAATCTGTATGATGCTCTATATGTTTTATATCCATCACAATATTACCCAATCCTTCAGGTTTTAGGGAGTTGGCTAATTTCACAGTGAGATGGCAAATGCAAGTCCACTTACATTAGTTTTGAGGAAAATTATATGAAATGGAATGTAGCTTGGCGACTCTGGAGCAACTATTTAACTGAAAGTTTGTATTTGAAAAATCCATATTTGAATCTGAGAGGAACATTTTATACCGAAATGGGGCATTATATAATTTTTGACAAATACTTTTGGAATTGATTTTCCTGGTTTGGATGCCTACAGACTACCATACTGCTGCAATGGACCATGTTTGATTGTGCTGCCATTGTGCATTTTGCAAAGTGGCCTGAGTAGTAGGACCTACATCTGCCAAACCTAATTAATCTCAATATTTTAGTTGATGAGAGGGGCACGAGTGAAAAAACAGACTCGACCTCATTTATGCAAATCAGTGAGAACATGTTTGAGCATCAGGCTCCTGAGGTTATACTTTTTGTTCTTAAGAACAATTAACTGGGAAAAAATTAGAAGCTTTCGAGTTTTTAATAGGAAACCCATTTGACGCAGTTTTCCATTTGTTAGTCAAATCAGACAGTCAGAAATCTGTGGAGCATGCTGGAAGTTCTCTTCTAAGGATCTTACGCTATGATGCATGATTAACCCGAATTCGACTAAATATTGATCTTCAAGAGGACTTTCACGACTCGAATAACCAAGTTAAAGTGAAGGGTTTCAAAGAGAGTATATTTCAGTGTTCCACGGAGTTTCGGGGACAGGGACGGCGGGGGACGCGTTTCCGAGATGGGAGACGGGTGGCCTAAGTTTGGGGACAGCAGGGGGATGGCGGGGGGACGGCGGCGGGGGATAGTGGGGGTGCGGTGCTGAAATACATATAGTACTTGAAAAATTACTTATAAAAAGATGTATAACAATATACTTATATAACTGTAGAAGCCTAAGGAATAAGTAAAGTTAACACATAAAAACAAAACTTAAAACTTAAAAGTTTAAAGTTTAAACACAATAACACATTGCAATGATATATCATTTCATTGAACTAGTGAACCACTGAACATTGAAAATCAAAATGAAAATATAGACATTGGAAAATGCAACAAGAACTAGATGTTTCATAATCATGATTCATGAATCATAATTACAATCAACTATCCCTGTATCATCAATGTTCAAACTTCAAAACTTCAAAAACAGAGTACAAAATAGTAAATGGCTCCAGGCTAATGGCTTCATGCCTTTGGAAGTCACCTAGAAGTTTCCTTCAAGTCTCTCAGGTTTTCCTTGGAGTCTCCCAGAAGTTTCCTTGGAGTCTCCCAAAAGTTTCCCTGAAGTCTCCCAAAAGGGGACTTCGGGGGGGACGACAGAGAAACGGGGGGACGGCGGAGGGACGTTTCCTAGCCGTCTCCTCATCTCAGAAACAGGTGGTTTCTCCGGGGTGGGCGGGGGGAGGGCGGGGCGGGTGTGTGGGAAGCGTCCCCGTGGAACACTGGTATATTTATTGTTGCCTTAGTCAACTAAATATGATATATGTAGAGTTGCAATTGGGAAAATTGCACATTCAGGTCTTTGCCTTCATGTTTTGGGTCCACTCTGATCAAGGTGTCTTAAATGCTATAATGAATTTACAAGTGTCATTATTGTGTGAAATAGACTAATGATATTTCTTATTTTAATTTCATTTATCATTGATCCTCAAATTCATATTGTTGATCTCTAGACCTATTTTAAATTCATTTTTCATAAAATAGGCCCACATTTCCCTTCTTCACTAACCATTAAAAGTTGATTTAGCACATGTTTATATTTATTTGTGTTACAGACTCATTTTGAAATCATGGAATGAATGCTGGAATATGAAAAAGAACACTTAGAACTAAGAGTTTAAAGGAAATTTATATTGCATTTGTTTGGTTGTGACATCATCCTAGGCCCATTATATACTTGCTTTTTGTCTTCAAATTTTTGTTTAGAGTGGTAAAATTGGTCCATCTAAGGGTTTAACATGAAGAACATGAACTTTGTGGTTTGACAGGTTCCCCTAAGGTGTTTGTAATCACAATAATATCTAATTAATTTAAATATTAAAAAAATTAAGATAAACCTATCACAATCATCTATCTTCTAAACATAATTTGACATAGCCAAATTGAGTACATCTCAGTTCAAATTTTGTCCTTATAATTTTAATGCATCCAAGAAGTTGTGAGTTTGAGTTATTGTTCAAAGGTTATGATCAAATAGGGGGACATCTATCTGTTGACCTTCAAAATTAATTTTTTATTTTTTATTTTTATCTACTTAAATTTCAATTTATGTTCCATGACCAGTCACAACTCTAAATTAGGTTAATAAAATTGTACTATTTGTCATATTCATTAAATCTAATTTTAGTAAAGAAATTTATTTTATTTCTTTATATTTTTGGTGATCCCAATTTATTTTACTATCCCATAGGGCTTTCCCTTCTCAATTAGGGTTTTCTAGATCTGATTTTTTTAGAGTGCCCTATTTTATTTTCAAATCTAATTGTTTTAATATTTCCCTTCCTATTTGTGTTTCATAGCCTCATCTCGTATTAGAGTTCTTAATTCATCACATGATATTTTCATTCAACTACCCACTATCCAACATTGTTCAACCTCTAGGGTGTCATTTTCATATTTGATTATTGACTTTTTTGTTTGATTTATATTAGCCCTCACCTCATTCCTATATTATTTATCTATTTCCATTAGGGTCTGGGCCTCAATTATAGATATTTTTAATTCTTATTATTATTAAGATGAGAATCTATAAAATGACTTATCTCTTTGATTCTTAGCCACCGGTCCATTTGTTAATTGTGCTTCATTGTTATGGCTTCTCATGATGCTTTACTTTGGGATTTGATCAACATGGATTATGAGTTCTCACATTTTATTGACTCTCCTTTTTTTGATGATATGGTCTTTTTTTACAATAGAGGAGCCTATATGTTCCATGGATAAGATCATTGAGCGCTTGACAAATTTTGTATCCTTTATTGACTTTATGCATTCCTTTCCATCTATATTTGAGGATTTTACTTCATTTGTCATTATGACTCATCATGATTCTACACCTCATGAGACAATGATAATACTTTAGCCTTTACTTCCTAAGATACATTTGGAGATCTTTTGGGTTATGATGATATACATAGTGCACATATCTTCTATACATCTCATATTGGCATTCCTTGTTCACTTATGGGTTCTCTTCCATGTACCTCTCTTAATTCAGTTATTCTCGAGGAGTCCAATGATGTAGATGCACATGTTTCACCTTCACTTACACATGATGATGCTATTCTTTCTCCCATGCATATGTTGGTTTCATATTACCTATTTATGACAATTATAATAGTGAGAAGTCTTATGATGATTGTACTTCTTCTATCACTAGTGATATGCTTATACATAATAGACCTTGTTCACCTTTAGATAAGGTCACTACCCCCCATGCAACTCATAATAATCCCTCTTCTCTATTTTGTGGCTCATGCTCTATTGATGATATGTTTAGTGGTGTGCATCTTCTCATGATGAGATTGATGACTCTTTGTGTCATGATGATTTGGGTTGTGATGCACATTCTTCTAAAATAGTTTCCATAGAGTTATTTAGTGTTAATGACGATGCACATTTGCATGTTGAATCATTCTTATCCTCATATTTTGCTTGTATACATGATAATATTGCTTTGATACATGCATTTGGCGATACCTTGGTTGATAGAGCTAGACATTGGTTTGATTCCTATTATACTTGTTATACATCTTTCCATGGATTCATAGGTTACTTTACTGTTTTCCCTAAACCATGTTTTACTTATAATTTCCATTCTTTTCCTTGTAGTGGCCTTTATTAATGGATCCCATAGATTTTTCTATGTATCATTGTTGACATACCACTTTTGATGGAGAACAACCTTTAGTTCCTTTTATGATATATCTTTGAGTTCTTGTGGAGTATCTTCCTTTACAATCTATTGAACAAAGATGTGATTTAGACATGCAAAAAGATGAGGAACAACATCATGGTCTTTTACAATTTTTGCTTGGTATATGTGAGGATAATATGGTATTAGTCAATTATACATCTTTCACATTCTGCCTTCCTACTACATTGACATACAAAATTGAATATGGACATGTTGAGCATGATATTTCACCATAGGTGAATCACCTCATCATTAGGATTGACCATCTAAAATGATATGTTGATATTTTATGCACAAAGATTTAATCCACAAGATAACACTAGTGAAATATTCCACAATCCTTTGATATATGACATTTTGTCTTATCCTTCACTAAATGGATTTGTGCTAGCTTTATCTACAAAGAATGATGGTATATAAGATACATTGCCATCTAAGGGCTTTCCATGGCAAATATTTCACTTAGTATCATAAAGATAAGCTACTTGTTAAATTATTTCCAAGAAGTTTGAAAGGTCACACTTTTACATGGTTTTATTAAGTGTCTCATGCTTTTGTCACTTCCATTAAGGACTTGGCTAATGCTTTTATGGAACATTTTCTTTACAATATTGAGCCTAAGACATCTATTGCTTAGCTCATACAATGCAAACAAATAGAGCAAGAGCCAATTAAGGATTATATTTTTAGATTGCAAGCTTTGGCTCCTAATATGGGATCTACATTGCGGGATGATAAGCTTGAATGTATATTTATTGATGGCTTACTTCCCTCATCTAATGAAAAATGTTTTCTATGATTTATCATTTATTTTCAGAATAGCATATGTAAATGTGAGTGTGCTTTATTATAAGATCCTCTTTTATATTAATGTATTTCTAGCACATACAGAAAATGGGGGCAAAAATGATGTACCTAATGATGATTATCATGGAAAAACTTAACCAAAATAGGTTAGATAATTCCCTACATTGAAGTAGCCTCCACATATGATATGAGAAAAACTCTTGAAATACAATATCATTATGTCCTCTCTTGTCAAAACAATATATAACTCAAGCTTGCACTACAAGTAGCTAAGTAATTTTGGGCTTATCATCACATACATGGGCATTCTATAGAGAGATACACTATTTTTAAACATAAAGTTCAATATCTTATAAATATATAGAGGATAAACATGGATTATACTCATGAGCCCACAACTACCTCACTTGATGAGGCTTATCATATGGGAACAAATGATAAAGATTGTTTCATTTGTCAACAATTTGGTTTTGTTCACTATGACATATTATTTTAGTTACATAGGAAGTAGAATAGGAACCATCTATTCAACATATATGCTAGTTCTTTTAGGGCATATATTATACTCGACATCCCTACATCCCACTCATTTTCTTTTGGGTTAGGAACGATACTACACAACAATACACTGATGATTCAACCTACTTGCTACACACAAGACTTACTATAATGACTGATATGGGTTGAAACCATGCTACAATAATATTATGATGATTCCTCCTTTTATACACAATAGGTGGTGTTAGTTCCCTTTCCTTGCACTGCCATCCAACAAGTGAAACAAATTACATGTTACGATAACAATATTTTCCATTTAAACATATATATGCTTAAAAAATTTGGAAAATGATCATACGTTTCCCATGATTTTACAAATTCCAATGGTTAGTAATTGGAATGATACCAAATTGATTTCTAGTTTCCTCAAAATGTGCTTGTAGAAATTAACAATCAACACTATTGTGGACTATGCAAATTAATTTTAAAATAGACGACACTTAAGAATGAAATAGTGTTATGAAAGAGAATTGGCCATATTTTTCTTGGAAACCCCTCAAACGAGTAAAAGTATATTTAGTAGTGGCAAATGCGTTACTATTGAATTATTATTAAAAGCTAGACAAGTACACTAAGATGTAAAATATTAAGGATACAATTTGTTCCTTGTTCCACTTGGTTACATGCGACCGAGTCTTTGGCATGAATGGTTTAATGTAATTCTAATTTTCAATGTTCTAAAATTCTTGATTCTACCTCCCATTTCTACATTCCAACTCTCCCTTGCCCACAAATAGATGTTGGGATTCATGTACTCCTCATGCACTAGGAGGTCCCAAATATAAAATTGGAAGGGGAAATGTTGGGCTTCTCATTTTAAGCTATGTGTATTGGCATCAAGATGAAACAACCACTTTTCAATAGTTGGTGGTTATGAAATCGTTGAGCCAATTTTTCACCTACCCATTTTGGGAACTAATTGTTTCACTTTTTCATATTTTTTGGGTCATTTCTAAAAGCCATGACCGTTGAAAATGTTTCCACTATTTTTTTGTTTTTCTTGATCTTTTATGGATCAACAAAAGATTGAACATGCATTTGAACATGGAAGTTGATTTTGAGTAGTCACATGGAAAAACTTAGAAATTGTGCACATAGAGTTGTAGATATGTACTAAACACCATAATTAACAATAATGCATTTAAGCATAGATATTTTGATATTTTTGAGGTGCAAGAGGAGTATTTTTGTAGAAGATACCTCTATTGTTTAAAATGTTGGCCATAGAGAAAATTGTGTTACCATAACCCACTAAGGTGGAGAAGTTTGCTAGGGTAGGATATGGATCTAGTTTCATTAAAGTAGGATATGAGAAAAGATAAATCTATATGGTTTGAAGGTCAAGTAGACGACCATAGACCTATAAAAATAATTATTTGTGATATGCAAAGAGATTATTTTAAAAAACATATAATTATAAATAACAAAGAAGAAAATATTAGAATTTAAAAGAATCAAGAAGAGACTACATAAATGTATGCCAAGCAAGCAATAAGACAAGGTACCCACAAAAATTCAGAAGACAAGGAAATGAAAGAGAACTAGACAAAGACAAAATAAATATTTGACACCTTGCCTTAAGGGAAAGGCTTGTGTAGTGATGAAGATGAACAATGAAGACATAACATGTAGAGTTATTAGTAATTGTATGTAGTAATATCAATTGATTATTAAAATGTAAGAACAAATAAGGCCCAAGAAAGAAGAGGTGCCTCAAAATATGATCTAATTGAGAATTTTATCCTAAAACTTTTCATGGAGACCATCTCCTTTACACCTAGTTTAGAAGAAAGAAGGAAACATACGGTAGGAAGAAAGTTGTTTGTTCAGTTATTAGGAAATGTACCAAGAGTAGAGAATTGATTAAACAAGTTAAACAAATGAGATAGTAATTTCCATTAGTTGGTACATAATTTATAAGTACAAGACAATAATGAAGATTCACTATGCTCCAAAATAAAATGTAGTAAAAAACACATCTAGCAAACATGGTGTTATTATCAATTCTACCAAAATAATTTGTCACCATGGTTCGATATGATGGGTTTATTGATTTCGAGAGATCCATTTGCATATAATGAGGTTATAGTTGAAACGATTGAAATAAATCAATAATAAGGCATTTGAATTAGTTGGAGTATTGATTAGAAGAGTGTTGGGTTTCATTTATAAGTTCAAAGATCAACATATTATATTGGATAATGTCTGAGCAAAGTTAAATAATGAATTAAAAACACCAATTTTGAAATCCAAGAAATCTAGCAATTAAAGGAAATAATGTATAATGAAAGATAACATGTTTTAGATTATGGAAAAAAGGTTCCTCTATATATTGAATACAATGCCTCTAAAGTTTGATGAAAAAGACAAAGTTGCATGGTTTTTTGAAGGCTTATATACAAGTATCAAGTCCCTCATAGTTGCTTAAAAAGTAAATTTTACTAACTAGTTTTTATGAATCATAAGGTTGTGTGACATTTTGTTGGGATAAAGGGGTGTGCAACTCCTTGATCAAGAGAAAGAGGAACGCTTATAAAAATGTGATGCATTGTGAGAGAGCTCAAGTGCAAGTGAAGATCCTATAATTGATTCTTGAAGAAGTGATCTAAAAATATAGAGAACATATATGTAGTTTACTAGGAGAGCTAAGCGATCAATCAAGAGAGAGATAATAGTTGTCTTAAATTGTTTGGGGTTTGAAGCGTTTCAAGGCTAAGGTTACATACAAAACCTATATGATATAAGGGGATGTACTTAGGAATTACAATTTTAAGAAATGGGGATCAAATAGAACCAAAAATCCCATTAGCATGTAAATTAACCCATGAACTTAGAGAATAGTGAATTAGAGGAAGATTATAAGTAAAATGATTGCAGTTTTTTGAGAATTTGTAATTATGTATAAATAACATCATTAATTTTATGAAAAATGATGGGATAAGACAATTTGTAATCTTCCAATAAGAATATTTAATCAAGGGAATATGATAATTTCCTAGAAAGTGGAAAATGTTAGTCCTTAGTTAGCTCTTATAGTCAAAATTGTAATCATTAGGGTTAGTGCATAATCATAAAAGAGTCATTACATTTACCAGAGTGCATGATCAACTAACCTTTAATAGACATTTCTATGTTAAAGGGGATCAATGCTAAACTTAAAGTATGTCAATGATTGAAAGCATTAAAAAATAAAACCTAAGGTGTGGATCATCATTGTAAACATGAGGAGTATGAAGATCTTGAAACCATCTTTTCATAAATTGAAAAATGGGCTTATAAAGAGCTTGTATAGAATAGTTATGGCCTCTAGGAGATCAATAATAAAAATGTAGGTCCCTCGTAAAATTATATTTTATACACACAAAATTAAGTCTAGAAAATGGGAGGAAAACTTATGATCGTGCCACATGTCATTCTCTAATTAATAATTTGTGTTGCTTACTCATTAATTATTAGTTATTGACTATGTGATCCTATTGATTGATTCACTCATTGTTTAGTTTTTTGGTTAGGATGATTGGGAAATTTTGCAACAATAAGAAAAAATAAGCTCAATGATACTAGCTAATGCATTAGAAACTCAACCTAAACTTTTTGAAAAGTTGTTTTTTAAAATTTTCCACTAGGATTGTACAATTCTAATAAAAAACTATCATGTGTCACTCATAGTATGCCACATAATTGACACATTTCTTGTAGTCCATCCCAATTCCATGTCACCAAGACATCATTACCACATCAACTTCTAAACGCTAATGGAAATTCAAAGGAAGGGCCAATATAATTTGAGCCCTCAACCTCATGGTCTCCCAACACATTTGTGTCATTCTGACTAAAAGGTGGGATTCATTGGTGGATATAGATTTTTTGTAACCACCACTCAAATCCTTCAATTGTCTTTAATTACTAGTCCTTGGTTCCATGCACCTTCTATCTGACTACTCACCTAGACCCTATGTGTCAATAATATGACCACCCACCTTCCTTAAGGTTTCTAATCATGATAAAATATCAATGTGATCCTATCTAGGGGATAGAGAGGACCAAAGACAACCTTATTACATCTTCCAAGTTGTGATCCCAAACAAATCACATGCTGGCACACTTCAACTCAAGTCAGCAACAAGGAAACATGTAGCATAATACCAATCAACCCAAAAACATAATTCCAATTGAATTAACTCAATGCGATCCTCAACAGGATAGGTCAGGACCCAAAACCACCTTAAAACAACTTCATATGCTGGTACAAACCCTCAAGCATGTAGCACAAGCAAGATGGCAAGCCTTGTTGGCTAGATGTCCACAAATTTCTAGAAGACTAACTCAAACACAATACAGTACCAAAAGAAATCAACCATTGATGTGCGGATCACAAAGAGATGTTCCTTGAATAGCTAAAAACACTTCTAGCCACTTCTTTCACACTATCATGCCACCAACAACCACCGCAGACCAAACAAGAACATAACACTTCATCCCAAAAGCTCAAAATACACAATCATGAGATAGAACTTTAATAGATCAACTTACATGCCACTTCTACATATGAAATTTGAACTAAGACACTGCATAGACATTGAGAGCACATCCACCAAGTTGCAAGAGGAGAAACATCAATACGGAGAAATGCAAAGCATTTTCTAGACTAGTCTAGACAACCAACAACACTTCCAACCTTCTACAATTAACAAAAACCTCCTCTGAAACACTGGTGACCTAAAAATATAGGAGTGCAACATCCACATAACACAAACTCTGAATCCCAAACCACAAGACCATATCTCCAACAGTAAAGGAATGTGGAGCATTCTCCCAAACAATCTTCACAACACCATTCTAAAACATAAACTTATTGCCCACTTGTGGAGGCCATAACAACCTTGCAACAAAAAATAATTCTTCAAGAACAACCAGAGAGAGCATACAACAAGCTATAGGCCATCAACAACATCTCTCCACCATCAGTAATACTTCTATTCCTCATCTTAATGCTTCTAATCCTCATCTTAATATATCATCATGAAAACAACTAGATACTGACAACAATAGTGCATTATACAATAGCAAACAAGGCATGACATCCAACCGTGAACATCAACAACACACCACCACACTCGATGACAACCCAAATTGAATGCTGTCAAAAATGAAAACCATTGCAAAAATATTCCCAAGGTACCATGACAACAAAATAATCATTGTAACAATCTCACCAAGACATTAATGACAACCAAGACATCAATGAAAATCAATGCCAAACATGTAGCAATCTCAAGTGTTGACATCAATGACAACCACTGTCAACAATCTCCCCCTTTGGCATTGATAGTAACACACACATGCTCACTCTCCCCCTTTGATATCAAGGACAAAGGGGCACACACCTTGCACAATAAAACAACAACACATTCTTTGACTTCAAGGACAAAGGGCCAAATATATTCAATTGAAATAGCAACACATTCTCCCCCTTTGACCAACAACACTTATTCTCCAAACAACTATACATTCACAACACCTGCACATCTACTTCAAAACTCCCCCTTACTACCAACTCCCCCTGAGAGGTAGCACACATTAATCTAGGGAAAAAATGATATGACATGGATTTCTCCCCCTAGATAGATGCACCAATTATGCATCTAGTTAGAACAAGGAGGGGTAATAACACCTAACTTCTATTGAAGATACTTAAAAGTATCCTTTGGAAGCACCTTAGTGAAGATATCTGCAATCCGATCCTTGGTAGGCACATACTCCAATCTAACTTCTTGTTTTGCAACATTCTCCCTCAGAAAGTTATACTAGATAGAAATGTGTTTGGTTCTTGAATGCATTACAGAATTCTTGGAAATATTAATTACACTAGTATTATCACACAATATAGGAATGGGATCATCATATACCCCCTTTACATCCTTCAAGGCTTGCTTCATCCAAAGCACTTGGGTGTAGAAAGATGTTGCGACAATATGTTTAGATTCTGCTACGAATAAGGACACTGAGTCCTACTTCTTACTAAACTAGGAGACCAATCTGTCTCCCAAGTAAAATGCACTACCATTTGTACTTCTCTGATCATCCACACATCTTTCCCAATCAGCATCAGTATAAGAACTTAGAGAGAAATTATTGTCTTTCTTATATCACAAACCATAATCTAGAGTTCCTTTCAATTATCTAAAAATTATTTTCATTGGCTTCTCATGAATGCTTAGGATTGGCTTGAAATATGGAAAACATATTCCATGTATGATATCAGGTCTAGAAGTATTCAATTACAACAAACCTCCAATCATAGACCTATATAGAGTCTGATCAAGCTCCAAAGACTCATAAGATTTTCTCAAGTGACAACCAATCACCATAGGGGTACCTACTAGTTTGGAATCCTCCATGCCAAAATTCTTCAACATCTCCTTTACATAACCTGGGAAATAAAGATACCACCATCTTTTTAAACAATTTGAAGCCCAAGGAAGAAAGACAACTCACCAATCATATACATCTCAAATTATTTTTGCATCTCTTATGCAAACTTCTTACACATATCAGCATCTCCACCAAAGATGATGTCATCAACATATACAACCAGAAACAACAACTTGTATTCTTGAACCTTAATGTAAATATTTCTATCAATAGTACCTTTCTTGAAACCTTAGTGAAGTAAATACTTGTCTAGCCAAGCATACCAAGCTCTAGGAGCTTGTTTGAGGCCATACAAGGCTTTCTTGAGTTTGCACACCATGTATGGATCTTCAGATAACTAGTCCAAACCATCCGGTTGCTCAATATATACCATTTCCTCTAGATCACCATTCAAGAAGGAAGACTTGACATCCATCTGCTAGATTTTGAAGTTCTTATGAGAAATAAAAGAAAGAAACATCCTTATTATCTCCATTCTAGCTACTAGAGAAAAAGTCTCCTCAACATCAATACCCTCAACTTGAGAATATCCCTTACATACCCATCTGGCCTTATTTCTCACAACTTCACCATCTTCATTTAGCTTGTTCTAGAACACCAACTTAGTTCCAATCACATTTTTGTCAGCTGGCATGGGAACTAACTCCCATGTCCAATTCTTTTCCATCTGGTCCAACTCTTCTTCCATTTCCTTTATCCAACCATCATCTTTGCTAGCATTAGAAAAGTTCTTGGGCTCAACCTTTGACAATAAACACAAATTTACTTGCTCACTTGCTCTTGCAAGCCTTCTCCTAGTCAACACACCTTCATTCTTTTCTTAAATGATCTAATTTGATGAATGATTCCTTTGCACATACTTTGGAGTCTTGGGAGCCTTCACTGGTTTTGGTTCCTTCTCTTCTTCTTCTTCAATCTAGGGAGGTCAATCAGATCTACAAACCTTTTGTTCTTGTGAGATCTAATACAAGTCTTCGTCTACCTTAACACTTTTTCTTTCAATCGTCTTTCCCAATCTCTTGTTGTAGCATCTGTAGGCCTTGCTCCTAGTTGAGTAACCAAGAAAGACCCCTTCATCACACATTGAGTCAAACTTTCCAAGGTCTTCTTCATCTCTTTTGATGTAGCACCTGTTGCCAAAATGTTTGAAGTATTTAACAGTGTGAGGCATTCCATACCACAACTCATAAGGGGTCTTAGTGCTATTGGACCTCAACTACACTTTGTTAAGCAAATAGACAACAATATGAACTACTTCCTTCCAATACATATCAGACAAATCAACATCTTTCATCATATCCCTGGCCATCTCTTGGACAATCCTATTCTTCCTCTCCACTACCCAATTCTGCTGAGGGATCTTAGGAGCAGACAAATGTCTCCTAATACCATGATCTTCACAAAAAAAATTAAATTCATTTGAAGTGAATTTTCCTCCTCTATCTAAACTTAAACATTTGATCTTAACATCCATCTCATTCTCAACTTTTTCTTTGAATATTTTAAATTTATCAAAAGCTTCTAATTTATCTCTTAAAAATGTAACCCTAGTCATTCTAGTGTAATCATATACAGAAACATGTAATACCTTTCACCTTGTTGACTCCTTATTCTTGTGGGTCTGCATAGGTTAGTATGAATCAACTCCAATGGCATTGTAGAAGAACACTCTTTTCTTTTGAAACTTGTTCTTGTTTGATTTCCCATTTGACTTTCTTTGCATAATGTGTTTGTAGGCTTGGTTATCTTAGGCATATCTCTCACAGCATGAGAAGAAATAATATTTACCATATTTTCAAAATTGATGTGTCCCATCCTTTTATGCTACAACCAACACTCTCCAAACTGAGCCAATAAGTAGATTCTTCCATTAGCCTCCTTTAGATGATAGACATTTCCATTTATCCTTGTACCTTTAACAACTAGTCTTCCAAACCTTTCCTTTTTGATCTCACAACCATTGACATGAAATGTAAGATTGTATCCCTTGCTCAACATTTGACTAACACTGAGAAGATTGTGCTTTAGACCTTTGATGTAGAGGACATCCCCGTTCCTGTTCTTTCATCATTTTTAATAGCACCCTGTCCATAGATTTGTGCTAACTCATCACCACCAAACTTAACAGCTCCACCATTTACCTTCTTAAGATTGATGAACCTTATCTTATCACCAATCATGTGGTTAGAGCAACCACTGTCAATCACCCAAGCATTTTCTTCTTCCTTTGCATGAAAGGTAGCCAATACTGCCATTGATCTTTCATTAAACTTATTAGCCTACAAGGTGCCAAACCTCTTACTTTCTCCAATATTGCATTTTTTGTCTTTCAAATCCATGAATAGGGTTTCATCATTTGAATCATTATCCTCATCTTCTAAGGAACAACTATTTTCCTTGGAATAGAAACTCTTTTACACCTCTCTTTTGTTACTATCATCTAATTCCTTATAATGACATTTAGATGCAAAATGACCAATCCTTCCATAATTGAAACACTTGAAAGGTAACTTACCTTTGTATTTTCCAGTGCCTTTCTTCAATCTTCTTACAAAGTTTCCTTCAACCTCATCAAAGTCATCATTTTGATTAGCTACTCCATCTTCTATCTTTTTATTGGCTTTGAATCCAGCTTCCTTCTTTAGAACATCTTTGTCAAATTATCTCATTTCAAAGGTTGTGAGAGCACCAAACATTTCATCTACTAAATACTTATCAAAGTCCTTAGATTCTTCAACAGAAGACACCTTATAACTATAGGATTTAGGGAGAGATCTCAAAACCTTCTTCACAATCTCATCTTCATTTACTACACCACCAAGACCTGTGGTGCCAGTAACTACTTCATGCACCCAGAGCAATGTCTTCATCCTCTGTCATCCTCAAGGTCTCAAATCTTCTCTTGAAAATTTGCATTTTGGCTTGCTTCACTTTGGTATCTCCTTCATAGATGCTGCTAATTTTTCCCTAAACATCCTTAATAGAACTACAATTCATCACCTTCAAGAGTTTTGAATCAACCAACCCACACAAGATAACATTCTTAGCCTTGGCACTTTTCTCATACAACCTTATTTCAATTGGATCCATTGGAGGAGTAGCAAGAGCAACATAGCCACACTTGAATGATTACCAAACACAAAACCCTAGAGAGTTTAGGTGGTCTTCCATTCTCAATTCCAAAAGGTATAATTTTCCCCATCAAACCTAAGACCTTTGTAAGCTCTATCATGTGTCATCCGAGATCTTTACCTCAAGTGGTTAAGATTCTTCAAAGGAACATGGATTTGATACCAATTGTTGAACACATCAAATACTAAGAGGGGGGTGAATAAGTATCTTCAAAAGCTTAAACCCCTCCAGAAGTTAAGACCTTCAACGCAATTCAAACTTCTTAACCAAACTAGGAATACTTAAACAAATCAACAACAATTTGGACGGTATAGCAATTTAATATCTTAACAAGTTCAACAACCCTTAACTAGATTAGCAACAATAAAGGATAAAATAAGGAACACACATGCACAAGATGATACCAGATTTACATGGAAATCCCAATGAGGCAAAAACCATAGTGAGAGTTAACTCACAATATATGAAGCTCACTACTTACAAAATAAGGCTTACTACCAAAAGACTTGCAGACTAAGGTGCACAACCTTAGGGAAAGATACAAATAACTTACAAAATGAAGAGCACAACTCTAGGGCAATATAAAAATTACAAGGACTTGATGAGATTCATTGTCTTAGAACAGGATACATGAAGATTTAGGAATTCCAACATATGTCAACAATACACTCTGCTAACCAAGGCATTAAAGCACATCTGATCTATCTTCCACACACTTTCACACTTCTTCTGTGAGATATAAAATTACATTCCACACACACTCAACCTCTCTTCTCTCTTCTTGCATCTAAAATGTTCTTGCATTTATATCCACCACAAGACCTCAAAACATCAATTAGGTTGACCAAGAAGAAGATAAACAATAATCTCAACAAGTCGTCCATAAAAAATTAATGTGATCCTATCTAGGGGATAGAGAGGACTAAATACAACCTTATTACATCTTCCAATGTGATCCCAAACAAATCACATGCTTTCACATATCAACTCAAGTTGACAAAAAGGAAACATGTAGCACAATACCAGTTGGCCCAAATACGTATTTCCAATTGAATTAACTCAATGTGGTCCTCAAAAAGATAGGTCAAGACCCAAAACCACCTTAACACTTCATATGTTGGCACAAACCCTCAAGCATGTAGCACAAGCAAGATGACAAGCCCTGTTGGCTAGATGTCAACAAATTTCTAGAAGACTAACTCAAACACAATGTAGTACCAAAAGAAATCAACCAATGATGTGTGGATCATAAAGAGATGTTACTTGAACATCCAACAACACTTCCAGACACTTCTTTCACACTATCATGCCAACAACAACTACCACAAACCAAATAGGAACAAAAAACTTCATCCCATAAGCATAAAATACACAACCATGAGATAGAACTTTAATAGATCAATTTGCAAAACACTTCGACACATGAAATTTGAACTAAGACACTACACACACACTGAGAGAGCATCTACCAAGCCGTAGGATGAGAAACATCAATGCAAAGAAATGTGGAGCATTTTTCAGACTAGTCCAAACAACCAACAACACTGCCAACCTTCTACAATTAATAGAAACGTCCTCGGCAACACTAGTGACCTAAAAATATAGGAGCATACAACATCCACAAAACACAAAATATGAATCTCAAACTACAAGACCATATCTCCAAAAATGGAGGAATGTAGAGAATTCTCCCAGACAGTCTTCATAGCACCATTCTGATACAAAATCTTCTTACCCACTTGCAGAGGCCAAAACAACCTTGCAACAACACATACTTATTCAAGAACAACTAAAGAGAGCATACAACATGCTATAGGCCATCAACAACATCTCTCCAACATCAACAATAATTCTAATCCTCATCTTAATATATCATCATGAAAACAACTATGTTGACAACAATAGTGCATTATATAATTATCAAACAAGGCATGACATCCAACCATGAACATCAACAACAAACCACTAGACTCAATGACAACCCAAACTGAATGTTGTCAATAATGATAACCAAAGCAACAATCTTCCCAAGGCTGACAACCATGAAAATAAAACAACCACATTAACTATCTCACCAAGACATCAATGAAAACCAAGACATCAATGACAATCAATGCCAAACATACAAAAATATTAGGTGTTGACATCAATGACAACCACTGTCAACAAGATAAAGGTTGGGATCTTGAAAAACACAAAATGAGCCTATTCTATGATTGTACATGAATAATTAGAACAAAAATGGTTGAAAATGAAGGAAACAAGGCCCAATAGCTGAGTAACAATGGAATGCATGATATTGTTCCTTCTTTGTAGCCAAATACACAAATAATATACCCTTCCATGAGGTCCTAAATGAATATTATAGATCTAATATGTACTATTATGATTAAAAGTAGATAAAAATAAAGAATAGAGGGTTGGGAATGAATGTTAAGAAGATCAGTCTGCTACAACTTTAGGAAATGATGAGCTATAGTTGTTGTTGGAGAGAAATCAAATATTATAAATTGGAAATATTTTTGGAAATATTTTTTTACATGGTATATAACAAAAAAAGAGGAAATATTGAAGTGTTAAATCGGTCAATTATAAAAAAAATCCAAAAAAGTAGGGATTTTTCTTCACCATGCTGAAAAGGGACATGCATATAAAGGTTTTGGTTTATTGAAATGTTAATTTATTGCAAACATGCATTCAAAGTTTTTTTTTTTTTGGATAAATTAATATTTTCAATTTTTGTAAAAAATTTATGCCTTCTTCTATAAAGAGTAGTGCATTGTACTTTGAAAGGGGTGTGTTTTCAAGGAGCTATAACAATAATTTTTTTCATAATTTTTTATGGTTTATTTTTTGTTAATGAAATTTATGTTGTGAATATGCATGCATGAGTTTTATTTTGAATATTGTAGTTTCTTCATGGTGAAGTACTTGTTAGAGAAACACCAAAATTTAGTGCTTTAATGATCCTTTTCAATTTTAAGTAATTTAAGTTGCTCAAGGGATTGAACTAGCTTTGTGGATTTGTGAGTCAATTTGATTAAATAAAGTTGAGAATGTATTAATTAGAAGTTATTTCTCCATATTTGTTGTATCTTTTGATTATCCATACAACTCACATTGGTATGTCCTCTTTTTAATATTTTGAGCATACAAAATTCAGTCCATTAATCTAAAGAAAATATCAAAGTTATAAGAAGATTCAATTTTTCAAATAAAATCCATTAAGGCATATAACTTTCCAAAGAAAGAAGGAAATATTATTTTATTTCATAGTTGAAGAGATATTATATAGCTATTTAAATGAAGGTTTTAAGGTGATATGAAGGATATTTGTAGAAGCATGATATGGTTGAGATGTTGAGCTACAAACCAAGGAGAGGATGTATAAGAGAACTAATAGAAACTAGGTGGTGACATTATTTTTATGGAAACCAAGAAGAAAACTATACCCTAAGAATATTTTCTATCTTCCATCCATTTAATTTGCACTAGAAATTAATGGAGTTAGGTTTCATTAGGCATGACGCATGCGAATATTAGGAAGGTTTTTCTCAATTATATAAAGGATCCAATCTAAAGGAATTTACTATAGTGCATGAGGTTTGATTGAGTGTCCTACATGTTCTATGATTGATTTAGGTTTTAGATACAATGGTATTGATTGGAATATGTGCCATCTATATAGAAGATCTAGGTAGAGTTGTTGATTATAAATTTAAGATTTCTCTATGGAGATCTTTATCCTTTGGTTAAATTTATATTTTGGTGTAAAAAATTTGGACAAGGGTTTTACAAGAAATTATCTTCTTCATATTTCAGGTAATTTCAATGGGTGTGAGAATAGTGTATGAGACCACATTTGCTGGCATGTTGTCATTTTTGACTAGTATTCTATTATATTAGTTATAAAATATTTTTAGTAATAATATATATGAATATTTATTCACTCATTGGTGGTTATAGAGTACTTTTCATGTGAAGTTTCTTGATTACTAAAATTTCACTCAAGTGAAATTACATATATACTAGTGGGATCTTGTAGGAAATTCTATTTCTCTACTAAATTAATTTATATTCATCCCTTAGGATCAAATTTATATATGCATTTATGCTTTATTTAGGTCTTGAATCTATCAACAATAGATTAAGGCATCAATCCTCTTTTGCTAAGTGATCATGCTTAACATTGAACACATCTTATTTTCTTTATAAAATTTATTATTTATATCCTACCTAGTAGCATAATATCATTAATATTCCTTTTCAACATAATTTGAGAGCACACAATTGTTTGTTTAGTGTTAGAGAGTTATGCATTATTTTGATAATTGATCGTTCTTTATATTAAATGTTGGTGTGAAAAGGGTTATTCCCTAACTAGTTTTGTTCTAGGACCTATTCACACCTAGTTCTTAATTTTTCTTAGGGCACTTTTAGGGTACACATAGGATACTTATCTCTTTGTGTTTCATATCATATGATTGTGACACTTGTCATAATTATATTCTTTCTTAGGTCTCACCTTGTCTTTATAAGTAATGATTCTCTTGTACATTATGCATCTTGAGCATCTTGTGAATATTGTACCTATGCTTGTATATTAGATATTACATCCTTGTTTGGTAGAATAACATATTTTTTTCCTTATCTCTTGTGTGTGGAAGGTTATTTAGTGTTGTAAATTTTATCTTAGTTAGCGACTTCAATATGGTATCAAAGCTTTGAAAATTGCAAGCCCCTTCTTGATTTGGAGATTCTCTACCATCTTTTTTTTTGGGGAGAGTCCTGAACAATATTTGATCCCACAGTTGAGTCTAGAAAGGCCAAATCTTCTGGGATCAACTGCAAACATGATATAGTTCAATTATAGTCAGATCTAGTTTTTTTTGGCCCCTTACCCTATTGTACAACCATTTGTACCATTTGCATAGTCACTCGCATAAAATTTACACTAATGAAACAATAAATCTATGGGATATTTTTATTGGGTAAAAAATATATATTTATCAAGTTTATTTTATAAACTTAATTTTTTTAAATAAAAAATTCAAAAACAATATTATAGGTACACTATTTGTAGACCTTGCACTTGCAATATTTTTCATAAACAACCTTTTGTAGGTTTGACCGTGGGCTATTAGTCCACATGGCCTCCCTATCGTGTTAGGTGCTTAGTACCTATCTTTTGTGCCAATGTGCACTTATTTCTCAACACCTCAGGCACTTAAATCTCAATGCTTAGCACTTTATGCTATGCCCCACCACCTTGAGCTAGCCATGCCACCAATGGGTGACACCTCCACCCAACCTTTTCTCCTACACCACCAGAAGTGGATTTGTTGTCCAAATCTTCTTGAGCATTGCTTAGCCTAGTGGCACCACCCATGGGTCACCTTTGCACATACCCCAACCCTTTTTTTCTCCGCAAGTAGTTTTTCTTACAGATTATAATTTTGAACTAGAGTATCAATATTTTGAAAATAAGCAGTCATTGGAAATTTGGTTCCATGTAATTCATTGTGGTGCAAGTGCTTATTTTATAATTTTATATTTTTTGCTAGTTTTTTAGCCTAAATGTACAACTTTTGTTATTTCTTGCAACTAGCATAACTTTTACATTCGAAGTCAAATTTTCTAAGACTAGTGCTTAAGACTAGTATGAAAGATTAAGATAGATTTCCTAATAGATATAAGTGTGGAAGAGTTTCCCAATTTTTAGTTAGACCAACATCACTTATAGTTAGATCATGAGCCTCAAATAGTTTTTCTAAACTAGCTTTATTCCCTAAGTTTTGATTCTAAGGTGTGCTATCTAGAACTATAGGGTGCAATTTGACGCACCAACAAACCCCACTTATTCTTGTTAATAAACCATACCAAAGTATGCAAGGAATTAGACTCATGCAAATTGAAACCACATGTTCATCTTGGAGGATCTCATCTATTAATTTTTTTTTCTAGAGAATTTCCTATTTGAATCTTAAACTCAAAATCATGGGATAAATTGCATCCTAAGAAGCTCCACATATAAAACCTTTTGTACCTTTTTGCTTCAATTTTTTTGCTAAGTTTTTCTCCATGATAGATGTAAACCTAAACTTTTATTTCATTTGAGTTTTAAAAACCTTTAGGGTCTAACTATTTAGTCCTTTATCTTAGATGTTTTGGTACCCAATGGAAGTAGTATAAAGTTATGTTGTGTATTCTCAAGAGTAGTGTGAGATTATGTCAAGTGTTATCCAAGTGTTGTTAGTACGAAATTCTGTGTAGTAGAGTTTATATGAGGATTCTATTTAACCAATATTCAAAATCCATTTCACATATTATTTGTTTTGATTAAAGGGGAAAAATAGGTTTTGAATAGACCCAACACCATTTAAAAACAAGTTTTGAAGGGACCCAAAACCCTCTCAAAGAAGAACAAGTTGCAAATGGATACAACATAGAAAACCAACAACAAACCTCCAAAAGATCAACATAACTACCCAAATCTATAGCAATGTAAAAGGTTTTGAAGGGACCCTTAAACCGAATACAACCAAGATTTACCAATGATCTTGAACCCAATCAAGCAAAACAAAGACACAACTTGAAACAATCAGGCAACTACAAACAAGATGCTCAATACAACAACAACTGAGCCATTAAAAAGCCACCTTCCACAAGAAGAAGTGGCACATACACCCAACTCACCAACCCACTGGCTGACATAGTCATATCACAGAAAACCAGTTGTTCAGAACAAATAGAGCTCAATAACACCCCCTCTCCACCTCTATAGGAGAAGCCACCATGGACACCCAATCTACCACTGCCAAGGATCTCTAGCCAATCCACATTCCACCTCCATAGGAATGGCCTTCACATCTTATTTGTTGTTACACCACTTAAATAACTTTTTGAAGTCCAACTACCTTGAAGAGACAATAGACCTAAAATTAGTTTAAAACTTGGTTAGCTCTAGAGTTAACAACTATGCAAGCAAAGTGAAACTAGAGAAGTGCAAGATGAATATAAATAGTAAAGTGTTTTGTCAATCTTGAAGCTAGTGTTTTTCATTTGAATGTATTTGCACCACTTTTTATAAAAATCAACCTCTAAAGTGTTTTAAAGCTAGTTTGAATCCAAAATATTATGTAACCTAGTTTAATATTCTATTGGTTTGGGTAAACCATGTTAAATCCCTATAATTTGATCAACTTCTATGCTTCACAGTGATCAACTATGGTTAAGTAAAACTAGATTTAATCAAAGTACAAATAAATTAAAGTCTTATTTGGGTCTAAAATTATTTTGGCCCAAGATTTAATTTAAAACTAGAGTTGAAGTCTAATGTGTAAATAGTGGTCAAAGAGTTAAAATTAGTATAATTTTTGTTTAGGTCAAAATTTCCTAACCAAAATTCTTTTTAAATTTAATTCCTCGAGTCATTGGAGGAAAATTCTGAGTTTCAAGTGTTGAAACATAGTACAACTCATATAAATTGAAACCTAACTATGGGTTTTAAAAAGTTAATTATCATACCCCAAGTGTTTTTAACCCTGATGCTCAATTGGTTAGGTTAGCATGAGGATGATTATGCGAGTAATCACCATGTGATAGCATGCCATCACTATAAGTTGATCTTCAATTGAAATCGGTGAATGAAGCAAGATAGTGTCACTCGTCAAGTGAGCCAAGATTTCCTTGGCAAGCCACAAAAAGCCTTTGTGAACAATTCTAACTTGATCTAACCCACTAGGTTTAAAGGTTTTCCACATCTAAATCCATCTTGCCCCATGTTATGGGTGTGAAGGGTGCTTTAAGTTGTGAAAAAGAATCAAGCTTGAGGAGATTTTAAATTTTATTTTATTATAGCTTCAAGTCCAAATTGAGTAAACACGTTAGTTCATCAACCACATACTTAGTTAAGTCAACCTTAAGCTTAACATATTCCTAGATTTATATAATAGTGACGTCAAGAGAATCTCTTGAAAGAATTAATTTAGTTTTCAATTATAATAATTAGAAATCTAAATAACATGAATCTAATTGATATTTTTGGATGTCAATTGATATTCTTCAATTAATCACCAATTTTTTCTATAGCCATTATACCAAACTCTTAATAATATAGATCAAACAAAAAAAAAAAAAAAAACCCTAAGATGGTTGTTTAGGGGGATAATCTCCTCACCATAAAATATCATTTTCTTTGGCTAAAGCAAACCGGTCAAAGCTTAGTTTCTCCTTATGAGATCATGGCTTGATTCGCCACTTTAAATTCTCATGAATTACATCTATCATTAGTCTCAATCTAACTTTCTTTACCATGGGACGGTTGGATAAGGAATTAGTTAATGCCCACTTTATAATAATAAGTTTTTTCCATTTTGGCAATGCCTTAGTTCACAACCGAAGTGTTTGTTGTCTTTACTTTTCAACAACCCTTCTTTTCTTAGTGTTCAAGTGATTGCTCATCATTCATCACTTAGTTCAACCACCCTCCTTTTCAAGTTCTTCTTAAGTTTCAAATATGAGCTTTATCTTCTTAACTAACTTAGACACATATGTCATTTGTGGGTATAATGTAGTGATACTATATCTTCTTAACTTAGAAGAAAAAGTGCATTATTTTATTTCTTTTTCATACACATGTATAATTGTGTTGTGGTTTTAAGAATATGCATTTAACTTAAAGGCTATTAAGTTTTGAAACTATGGCAGTAGGGTATAACCACAACAATAAATAATTTGATTTATATTAAATTGAATGATTTATAATTTTATGTCTTTATTTATTTTTTAAAGTAGTATTAAATAATTGATATTGTATATAAATTCTTAATAGTATTGTATTATGGTTTTTAATATTATTAGAAAAAAAGTCAAAATTTCAATCATCTTAAGATCAAATAGTCAGTTATTAATTACATCATTGGTCATGACATCTACTATCAAATTATGGGTGTGGAGACTACGACTCTAGGGGATAACCACAACATTCTATTTATTAAAATATATATTTGATTTTTGTTTAATTAAGTGTATTCAATAATATAATACTTTTTTATTAAGAAAATATAAGTAAATATTGCAATTTCAATTGTTATAGAGTATTATGCACACACTTTGTTAATAAATAGTATTAAATAATTGATCTTGTATATAAAATTATAATAGTATTTGTGTTATGATTTTAAATATTATTAAAAAATAGGTCAAGTCTTCAATCACTATAAGATCAAATAGTCATATAATTAATCATTTCATTGATCATAACATCCATTACCAAATTATAGATGTGGAGAATATGATGAAAGCTAATGGGAATAAAAACTTAAACCAATTCTTTAATCTCTATAGTGACAATGCCAAGGGTCTCATTTGACATTTGGAATAAGATTAAGAAATTATTGCAAGTACCTAAAAAAATTAGTAAATTATATTTTAATAACGTAAACATATACCATAAGAGGGTGTCATAAAGAATTTTGAAAAATTGTTTGAGCTACCACATGAAGCCATGTTATATTATGAATAACCTCTTCACTTGACGATTGAAACCTAATTAGAAGCAAATTTTGACAAACAACCTTCACATTTCAAAACAAAAGAGTGCCCCAAATTTTAAGAAACAATCATTAAAAATTCTTGTTTTAAAAAGTGGGATATCTTGAAGAAATAAATATTTTCTATATGCAATAAACATCATCTTTGTTGATACGTTTAATAATATTGGTCTATAAATTTTTAATTGGTCAATATTTGTTCCAAAATATAATGGTGGTCACATTCTAACTATGTGGATTACCTCAAGGGTATTCAATTAATAAATTAAATGTATAATATTTGTGTTCGTAAAGTATTAAATAATATCCCTTAATTCTATTTCTATCTCTCAATATTAAATTTTGTATACCTTCTCATAGCTTATTATTCCTATTAAACCACCTTCATCTTTTTACCATATATTTTAGATACATATTTTTTCAAGACAATTTAGTATCCATGTTTATTTATACCCCTAATATAATCAAATGAACAAATCATTTCCACCACTACTACAATCATCTCAAGATGAAAATACTAGAGATAACAAAAATGAAACACATTATAAATCTATTTTATTATATAATAATTTATATTTATTGCTAGAAAAAATCTAATTCAAAAATTAATTAAGAGAAATTGTCTCTTGTGAATATAAGGTCTTTGCTGATTTTCTCTATATATTTGTATTAAAAAAATAATTTAATATATAGACACAAGATAAATCATAATAAATTAGAAATATAATATCACACCCACCTCAAATCTATCCATAAACATTCAAAAACTTCTTCAATATTATCATGTTGTAATCTTTTTAAAACACATTTAATAACAATCCACAATATATCAATTGAAATACTAAAATAATTATTCAAAAATAGTCAATTTTTTTATAATTGACAAATGAAACCCAAATTTAACATATCAAATCCTCTTCATAAATACCCACAAAAATATTTATTTTCCAATTATTTTAAAAGATTTACATACTATATGCCTTATGTAAGTTTACTAGTGCCCCTCTAAAAATGGTATTTTAGGCCAAATAAGCCCATTCAATATTTGGTATTAAAGGGAGAAGACATCTCTTATTCTCATAAGTATTACAATATCATTAAAAGGCTATCGTTCATGTCATTGTTTACTTTATAAAGGATTAGGACATCCTTGAAAACATGACTCTTGTCCATGTCAATCATTTATTTAAAATAATACAATAACAATGAGCACTAAATTATATTGATATGTCAAATTTAATTAAATAAATTTATTAAAATTATTACAACCTCTACTAATGTTATTGGTTCCTACCTTATGGCTATAGATGGTTAAAAAGTGTTTATTGGCTTAGCTCTTCATTGGATACCACAATAGAGATTTTTTTTCATAATTTTTTTAAAAGTTGATGGAATAATAAAGTAAACTACCAACAATTATATAAGTCATTGTCTTATTAAAAAAATAATTAACACAATTCATATGTCTTTGTATCATAAATAAAATAACTATAAAAATAGTTTATAAGACAATAACATATGGAGAAAAAAATATCTTTTTATGATTAGTGTTATTATTGATATTTATTTTTGTTTTTATATTAATTATATTGTTTTTGATACGATAAGCAACATTTACAGGGTGATGTACCCTTTACACAACGAGCCTCAAGGGCCAAAAAGGATCAAGTCCAAAAAACAAAAACAACTAGCCAAAAAAATAGAGACACAATAGACTAATAGTTGACAGTAACACCACACAACAACAACAGACTAACTGACATTCTCCCAATTCTGAGAGAGGAGATTGACAACATCGTCCCCGACCCATTCGGGGCCTTCTTTAGCAGTCTTCTTATCCATCTCGTCCTTCATTACAACAAAGAGGGTGCTAGTAACACAATGGACCAACTTGATAGTGAACTGGATATTGGAAATTATATTGTTATTTTTGTGAGTGTATTGGAAATTATTTTGATTATCATTTTATCATTTAAATGTAGTGAGAGTTAGTAAAGGGATTAAATGAAGTATTGAAATCTTGATTTTTTTGGACAAGTTAATTGAATTTTTGAATATATTTTTTGTGTTTTAAATTATGCATATATTTTCTTTGTTTGATTCTAGAATCAAGATTAACCTATAAAAAGTGAATTCATTTCTAATAAAAAGTTTAGTTAGTCATTTGCACAATAACTCTTATATGAAATAATTATTTATAATGGTATGCAATAACCTAATTTCCTAAATGTTTTTGTTTACAATTTGTCTTAAAAAATAATAGTGTGAAGAATGGAGTTCGAATAGAACATGTTTCTAATTGAGTTTGATTAATAGGATGAAAAGAAGGTCATACTATTAAACTATAATTCAAATACATTTAGTGAGATTTACAAAATTAGATATGTTTAATAATCACTTTACATCTACATAGAGTGCATTATTTGCTAGCTTTCTTAAAGAATGTGATTTTCTCACCAATAAGAAAGTTGTAATGTTGAATATCTATAGACAATTAAATGTGAAGTAAATTATTTTTTTAACTTTCATATGACCATACTTAGTATTACCCACTTAGATTCCATAAAAATGTGGAGTCATTTGGAGTTCAATCTAGATTCAATGGGCATACAAGAAGAAGACAATAGTACACCATTTTTAGAGGGATGCAATCAAAATAGTGTTGATTAGACTAACATCAATATTTGGTAAGAATATAAAGGAAAATAGTTGGTATGCTTATTAATGTCTTCATGACAAGTTTGTTTATGGTAGTCATGATTTGATCATCACCATGTGTAAGCTAAAGAAGGATTTAAGAACATGCTAAAGTTTTAAATTAATTATCGACACATCAAAGATTTATGAATAGACACATTCTCTTTTTGAAAGTTGTTTTACCCTACATAGCCAAAGATAGAGAAAATTGTTTGTTGTTAAATTGCATCAACTTGTTAAAATTGAATGTAGGACATATATAAGCTAAGTCCTTGTCTTAATATGGTTCCAATCTAAAATAGTAGATTAGATACTTATTTCCAAGATTTCCACGTGATGGTAAGAGGGATAGCTAAAACATTAGTCTAAAAATACTTGGCAATAATTGGCCTATCTTTGATGTTAATTCCAAACCAATGTCTTCTAGTGGTGGTGGAGGAATATTTTCTTGGGTTCATCCCTATAAAGGGCTCTAATAATAAAATAAACTATCAAGTACTTTCCTTTTGTCTAAAGATCAATAGTGCATAGTTGCCTTTATGTCTTTCATGGAATGTAATGCAATTAGGAGATAAATGGTATGCCTTTGCTACCAACTTAATTGGACCAAAACTAGTCACACTTTTTGTGTATACTTAGTATAGTTATAATTGGTAGGCATTCAACAAAATGAATTGAAAACATAAGTGAAAATGAATATGTCGTAAATGATTTGGATTCTTTTCACTAAGGTTGTTCAATCTTTTTCTAAAGTATGAAAATGATCTAGTTTTTCATAACTTATTAAGTAATATTACCACACAAAGGGGAATGTTGAGGTCTCTCAAAATTTTACCAATCTTGATATGTTTCCACTTTGGTAGCTACCAACTTGGTGAAGGATTTCCATGGACTAAGATGTATACAATTCTATACATTGATAATTTGGACCCTAAATTCATGTAATAGATGTCAAGGATATACATTGCTTTATGAAGTTTTTTTCATTTATAAGAAATGACATGGAATCTTCCATCTAAACAAATATACTTGCTAGGGAAGTTCAATATATTTTATCTACTCCATTTGATTAACCTTATCAAATAGACATCCAAGGGCACAACCAAGACATAAAGAAAGTGACTAAGCAAGAACCTTTGTTAATAAAACTATAAAGAAAAATGGTGAAATGATTTCTCACCAATAGCATGGTACAATGAAAATGATAAATATTATGGTAATTAAATTGTTATTAAATATATAAATTATCCATTCATTTAAAATAAAATATTTTGTTATTATTGTCTTAAATATTAGTTTAGTTTATATTAAATTGGTTTTCAATATCTATATATATCTATTATATCTTTTAGCTCTTCAAAATTATTTTTTATAAAATGTCATCCTTAGTATTATTATTTCTTATTCCTTGAAATATTCATTAATATTGATTACAAAATTTTATATAAAATACAAATATAAATAAAATAGTCAATAAAAGAAAGTTAAACTATACTAACTTTTTTTTAATTAAGAGGGGTAAATGTTTTTGATTCGGAGCTATGAACTAGTGAGGTCACAAATGGAGGACCTCATATCCAATATAAATTCTAACAATCACACCCCAATGGGGTTTGAACCTTGATGGCAAGAATACCAACACAACAACTTAACCATCACACCATGCCACTATTTAAAATACTAAATTTTCTTCAATAATAATCATTTTAATAATTTGATAGGTTAAAAATAAAAAATATTAGTTATTTTTATTTTTTAAATTAGAAACTTGTAATTTTTTTGATAAATAAGTCATTTACCACTTTTTATTAACTAAAAAGATAATAATCCATTATTCACAAAAAATGGTGAATGTTAGAAAGGCTCACCCTTAGAGTCTAAGTGATACTAAGTCCAAATAAGGAAAAATATATACAAATAGAAAATACCAACCATCAATGTAAACAAAAATAAAACCACTAAGTGGTGAGAGTATCATTGATAGGAGGGGGTCATAGTCTTCAATTTTTCCGCATACATTAGTAGGGGGACAATTTTCATCTATAGGCTTTCAAATAGTAAGAGGATCATCATCCTCTTGGTCTTCAATACAATATTGAGCATAAATAAGGTAAATAACTAGTTCCAAGTTAGAAAGTGTCATAATATGACTACCAAGGAGCACCATATTATGAGAAGACATAAAAGATGGTCAAAAGGATTGAAACCATCTATAAGTTGCATGTTGCCTAAGAACTTGAGGCTAACAACCTTAAGATGGGATGCAAGAGTTGAGAATCTAGTAATAGTACACGGATCATTACCCTAGTGATCAAGAAACTCTTGTCGATGCACAACGTCTAGTGCAAGTTTGTGATCTTCCACCTTGACCTTTAACAAGCTTATAAGAGACTACATGGGACAAAAGATTTCTAAAGTCTTCAACAAAATAAAAAATTGAATAGATTAAATAAAATAAGGGCTAAATCCAAGTGCTTGAAGTATGGAAAAAGTGAAGGACCATTCAATGTGGTCATAAGCTTAGGAGAAGTCAATTTTAATGAACAATATAGGTATCTAAGAATGCATGGCCTTTTCCACCCCTTCCCAAACAACAATAAAGTTGTTCAATATGTACCACAACTTGATAAAACTAGTTTTCTTAGGCTAGACTAATTGAGGAAGGAATTGCTTTAGTTGAGATCAAAATATTTATCAATGATCTTGTAGGAGACATCCAATAAAGTGATATCCTAATAGTTACATATTTTCTTTGGGTCACAAAACTTAGGTATGAATTTAATGTTTTCTATTGATTATGTTTCCTAAATAATTCATGAAAAAATTCTAGATAGACCTTGTGAAGGCTTTCACCCATATTATCCCAATTTTTTATATAACTTACAAAAGAAACCATTCAAGTCAGGGGGCTTTGTCATTAGACATAGAGAAGATAACTTCATGTGAACATTCCTTAGTTAGAAGTTGACTGTAAAGAATACATTTAATAGGAAATCACATTTATGAATTATTCCAGAGAAATGTTTTGAGTTGGAGTATATTCTTGAGTAGTAAAAACTTGGTTGTAATGAAAGACAAAAGCTTGAAGAATGTCTAGAATCTCAACAAAGAGATACTAAACCTCTTTTTTTCTTAATGAATTGAGATGTATGATGAGCTCATAAAGCCTAAAAATAATTTAGAGACCTTGTCTCCAATATTAATCCAATGAATTTGAGTGTTGACTTGTGCAACATGAGTAGAGTGGGCATTTTCTACCTATTTCTAGGAATAGTGTGTAGCCACTCAAATTCGAGCTTCTAATTTGAAAGGATGAGCTTCCAAAGTGGTAGTGGATCATAAGAGTGGTGGTAGAAATGGGAAAGATAGAGCCCATAAATGTAGATGAAGTGAGAGATATAATAGATAACATTATTCCACCTAACTATGAAACCTATCTCATGCATGGGATGTTGATATAGATTCTGAACACATTGAATATGAGTTGACATGCCTTACGAGTGAGTTGTTGGGACTCAATATTGTAGTATAATTTATTTCTTAAGCCCTAACTTCCTTGTGCACTTAGGCACCACTTTTCCCATCACATATAATTAATGTAATAAATATTTTTATGGGTCTCCATTTGCCAATTTTTCCTAAGTGTTTTCCTTTTTCATCCACCATCTACCTATCATGTGTTAGAAGTTTCGTAGGGACCTCAAAAGTTATAACTGTGGAGTTTTTTTCGTTTAAATTTCTAAGGACTATAATTATGTTAGAGTTTCCCTTCTTGGTATTCCTTTCTTCCTATATCTACATTATTCCTTTGTCCTTATTAATATATCATGCTTTCTTATATTTTCAAACCTTTCATTTATTCCCTATCTTCATCCTCTTTTCTCTATCAAAACTTTATATTTTCCTTCCTAAAATCCTTTTCATATTCCCTATCCCCCCCTTTACCTTTTACAATATTTCAAACTTTTCCTTTCTTACATGTTGATGCCAAAAATTGGCAAGGTAACAACCCTTTGTGGGAAACTCAGTTTATGGGGGACCTATTGCGCTAAACTGATTGACCTCCAAGTTCTTAAAGAAGTCAGATCCTTTTGTAATTGGGGTTTGGAAAGGGAAAATGAAGCAAATATAAAAATAAAGGATCTAACTAAGGTGATGCACCAGAATTTAGATAAAAGACATGATAAATCTATCTTTTGGATACAATTTAAGGGCCCGTTCAACAATTTGTTATGTCCTAGAATGACATAAGTTAAAGATTGAAGCATGAATAATGCATTCAATGACATAAAATAATTTTCACACCTATTCACTGAAAAGAAGAGTCAAATGACATGATCTAAACTAGAAAACTTGCATTAAAATTATAGAAGTTATGCAAATGAACCATTCAAACAATAATGGCACATTTTAAAGATAATCAAATAACTTTAAGAAAAATAGAAAGCCGAACAATGGCACAGTTGGTGAGTCTTTCTGCAATAATCTAATAACAATAAAAAGGCCTAGTGTCTTTCTAAAATTATATATTTTCTACAATTCTTGAACTTGTGAACTCCTCAGAAGCAAAGAGCAATATATATAGTGAGCATTCCCACCGCCTAGCGAGCAGTAACTGAAAAGATTTGGTATCCTGAGCAATGATGTAATAGCAATGATTCCCCTCAATTGTAATAGAAAAATATTTGGGCCATAGCATGTGGTCGTTCCCCATCTAAGTGTATCGCCTGCAAATGATGATAGTGGTCCCAACATAGTCTCATGCAAACAAGTGTCGCCACCCAGTATAGGTAGTTAGAACATGTGGCATCATATCGCAGCCCATAGTTCACTCCATCCTTTTCTTTGAAGTACTCGCTAAAGAGACACATGGCGACATTTCATAGCCTGTGGTTCATTCCTCCTTGTCGTTGAAGGCTTGCACTAGGAAGACACATGGAAGTGTTCTTTTTCATTGGCACCGATTGTGGGAATTGCCAAAGCATATGTGGATAAAGGCTATGTGGTACACAGTCGAGGCCCGACTCAAAAGTGAAGGGAAGCAGCCTTTAAGTGTGCGCAGAGACAACACATGGAAAGATGGCGAGGGCTACTTGAAAAGAGAAGGAAAGAATCCCTTTGGAAAGCGCTGAGCAGACACATGGCGGAGGTCGGAAGTCATTTATCAAAGGGGATTGATGATGTTCATTTGAGGCATGGTCCAATACTTAGCAAAAAAAAACAAAACCTAAAGGGAACTTGATGAATTTTATATTCACACATGCTTTTCCCCAAAACCCCAACTCCTCAATCCTTTACATTAAGTTACCTTTTGGAGCCAAAGTTTCAGCCATCCCTTTACTTAGATACCTTTTCCTTGGTATCATAGATTCCAAACTTCTACTTTTTCTTCTATATGCTATTGTAGAGTTTAAAATATAGGATTACTTCTAGTGTAGTACATGGTATGCAATATCCATTTAATTCTTGACACTTTTCAGTGCACTATATCATCAAGATTATAGGTTCAAATGTGTCTTTATTTGGTTACCTAATAAGAGGTACTCCTAACTCCCAATCAACATCTCATTGTATATTACCTAGATAAATTCCTTGATACCCATGACTCTCAATCTGAAACACATAAATAATTGTTTACCATCTTGGCAATAACATTTCAATCCTTGATCCCTGCCTTTGCTAAGTTTTCATCAAAGACCATGTATAGCTTACTTAGCAAACTCTTTGCCTCAGTAACCCTTTCTGTGATGAACCTTGAGAATTGCTCAATTATTCCATGAACCTCCCTACTTAATTTTGTTGCCTCCAACATGAATCAGAGTGTTGGTTGTAGTGTTAGATAGAAGGTCTTAACCTTTTCCCAGTATAAATATATAGTTGTTGAGCTACTAGGATGAGGTACAGTTGAGTAGCAAGGGCCTGGGGAGCATTCCTTAGAAGGGAAATATATGCATCCTTCAAGGTGACATCCTCTGTCAATTATGTAATTCTACTATTTGCATATGCCAGTCTTCCCTCAATGTTGCTTAACTCTTTGGACCAATTTTTCTCAACTCAACTATGGTTTTCCAACTTTATGTCAAGAGAAGACTTCATCTCTTGGAGCTCCTTTTCCAATTGGGTCTTTCGAGCCTCAAAGTATGCCTCTTTCTCTTACATATTTTGCTTGAATTAAGCACTCTGTTGTTCAAACTCTTTATCCTTTTGTTGTGCTTCCTGTTCCGCCAAAGTTAATTGGCTCTAATATTCTTGGTTCTTTGTCTGCAACTCATTGATTAGGGTGGAATCAATAGATTGAGACTTTGTGAGTACCTCTTGGAGTTTATTTTGCTCCAACTCTACTGCCTACACTTTCTCTGTTAAGTGCACAACTTCTACTTCAAGTGATTTCTCCCTTGTCTCTACGAAACTAACCCTTTCCTTCACAAGCTTCAGCTGCTCCTCGCTTTTCTTTAGCTAGCGACCAAACTAGGGGAAGTCATTCGTTACCACCCACTACATTTCCTCCATGAGCTCTACCTTGTCTTGTGGTTGGGTTGCGCTCATATCAAGTCCCACAACATACATGTTGTAATCCTCTGACAACATCTCCCCTTGCAGTTTGATCTTGTTTGGATACATGGTGGCGAAGTTCAACATTGCTTGCGCTTCATTGTAAACGGTATACACCTTCGATTTCCCTGGCTTCTGGTCATCCTTAGCCTTTTTCTTTTCCATTCTAAGAGCCCATGCTCATTTTTTGGCTTCTCCTTGGGCTATGAATTGGCCTGGAAATTGAACTAACACTCCTACAATAGGTGCACTGGGAGGTAGGGAAAAAGGTAATGTAAGTGTAGTGGGCTTGGGCATTTTTCTCTTTTGGAGAGTAACAGTCTTCGAGGAGAAATAAGGAACATGCCAAAGTTCAATTTGTGAACCAATGGAAGGGCTCATTGGTTGTTGTGATGACGGGGTAGTAATTGTAGAGTCTATTTGCTAGACATAGTGGGTTAGACCCAAGGCAACAGTAGCAATAGGGGTACCAATGGCAACTGAGCTTGCAAAAAGAGAGGCGAGGAGAGATTGGGTAGCGGCGGCTGGTGTCAAGGTTCATGAAGGTGTTAAGATAAATGGCCCTATCTGATTGAATCGGGAGAAACCCTTCGCTACCATTGTGGTAGAGGTGGAAAAGGAAAGACTAATAGCTGTAGTGAGGGGTGCCACAAATAGCAGAGGATACTAAAGATTGAGAAGTAAGAAAAGAAGTAACGAACATTACCTGCTAACTGGATGATGGCGGTTCTTCGCTTGTTGTTGGATCCTCACTTACTTCGAACTCCTAACTCGCTGTGAGCACCTGGATTTTGGTGGGTTCTTGTGAACCTTCTCCCATAATAGTTTTTGTGCATTGTCATTTAGCAAGTGGGGAGTCCCCCATCTCTATAGTCTCTAATTGTTGTTGTTCAGAAACTCTTGTTGTTTTTGAGGCCTAGGTGAGTGTCAGTGAGGCTCTTGATATATTAAATCACACATTTGAAGTGACATAGGTAGGCTACCCTATGGACTTTATCCTTTGTTGAGCAGAGGACATTAATGTCTCAGCTTCCTCTTCTGCCTACTCTTTAGATTCCTCATCGGAGTCATTGCCCCCACTAGCTCTTGGGTCAAAATATGGATGCTCATCATCACACTGCTTATTAAACTATTCATCATCCTTCACGCTACCATAAGGGGCATCAAGTTGTTTTGTCTCTTGGAGATACACCTAGAAGGCTCTGATTATTTCCACACTTCATTCTTCTTCTTTTCTTAACTTATTGAACATGGTGGCTCCCATTTTGTGCTTCTCATCATAATCCACCACAATGAAGTTGAACTTATTCCATGGCATCCTATTGTCATCCATAGGAATGTGAATCAGGTCAACCAATAATTCATCTTCATCCTCTAGCAGGCTATGCCTCTTTTCCCAATAAGGCCGAGAATTGTGAGTTACTCTGATATGCTCATATGGCAGATCATTGAAAGGGTTGTAACTCCATTTGTCATAGATCATTACCAACCCTAGATGAGCCAGTTTATCTTGCAATAGTGGGTGCATCCACTTCTTTTTCATGGCAACTATTTTGAAGCTTATCAGACAAATGAAGAATCCTTTCTTCTTTTGCTTTCCTCCACAGAAGGTAACATCAATAATGCATGGCTGCAGGAAGATTTCAAGGGCTAGCACTCAATTTGTAACACATGCTGAAAGGCGGAATGATTTCTTGGTGAAGCCTCACATCTGGATGAATGTGAAATCCATTCCAAAAAACCAGTCACATCTAGGAATGAAGTTCTGCATATACCCTATTTGTAGCTTAGTGAGCTAGTCAATACCATCCTCTCCTTGCAAATCTTGTAAAATCGGAGTCAAGAAATAATCTGAAAATGCATAATAGTCATAAGTGGAAGAGAGGAGGGGATTCCAGACAAAAACCAACTTCCTTCTCTGCCTTTCATCAAAAATAGCCAACTTCACACACTTATCAAAGAAATCAGGGTTATGATGCAAAAACATATGGGCAATAAAGGAAACCTAAAATTTTGTTCAGTTTGGTAATCCTTTATTTGCTTTATCATTTCCTCAACGAGGTATTATGAAAAATCATACCAAAAGAAAGAGTATTTCGTATGAAACTGGAATCTCAGGCCCAACTAAAACACATGTACTTCCTTGTTGATGTCTAGACCACAAAAAAATGCCAACATTGAAAAGGCCTCTTGCAAGTCTGCGTCAAAAGCACCGTGTTGCACTGGGATCTTTGGTGGCTTCTGTTTGTCTACCTCAATCCTTTTGGTTTCTTTGTTATAAAAGTCTAGAGCCTTTTCCCTTCCTTTCCATATATTTTCCCCCTTTGTAGGAGTGAACATCTCCATTTCTTCCTTTCTGCAGCTTTGATCAGGGATGGACAACATACTCTAAATACCTCCCGAACTGATATTAACCCTTAGAGTTTGGCCCTTGATAGTGTTGGTGCTTGGGTTGAAATGTTCGATGGTTGCATCGACTAATTCTGGGAAATAGTGCACAGATGGGACCATATATTGTGGGAGCCCGTTGAGCCATATCTTTTGTGCCATTGACGGTGAGTGTTTGGATACCTTCATCCTTTTGTAGGCCTCTTCCCTCAAAGACTTAGGGTTCTTTGCAAGATTGGGATCATGAATATTATCCCATTCCTCTTTGATTAGGGCTTGGTTTCTATGGTTTTTGGGCCTTTCTAGTTCCTATTTGTTTGCCCACTTTGGCTTATCTGGAATACCAAGTGTGGTAGAAGAAATGTCGTCAAAGACGTTGATGGCTTGTGTTGCTTGCATAGCTTAAATAAGCTTCGCATTGCCTCCCCTTGTGCCTATTTCCATGAACTTTTTGCCATTTTTGCTTTGTGGGAAGCTTCTACTTAGCTTGAAATTATCTTCAATTTTACTTCGGCTCTAGTTGTGCACTAGAAATTTCTTTCACTCTAAGTAGTGTATTTGAAAAATACTTTTAAGTTCCTAAACATTTTGCATGCAACACTTAGCTATTTTTTCTCAAGGTGGTAGATGAGAGTTTCCTTTCTTCATTTAATTCGACATGTACTCCCAACCTTTTGGCTTGTGTGAAATGAATCAATTTCCATTTTGAAATGACAAGAATTCATAATTACAATTAGCAACCATGCTTGTACAATGCAATTTCCTTGGAAGTTGAGTTGACGATTTGCTAACAACTTAAGCGTTCTTATGTGTTGGCAATTAATATCCCAAAAGGAATGATTAAGCCAAAGATGCGATCAGTGTTTGAAAAGATATGAGCTTGGTCTTGGAGTTTGCAAAACACCTGGAGAATGACATCTCAACATTTTGCCATGCATAACACTGCCGATTACTACCACCGACTTAGGCTAATTAATTATCCCTTATTAGTTTTGCACATAGTAAACCGTACTCAGCAGACACAACTGGGTGGAAAATTTGAGCAAGCCCTAGCACGGATTTCAAGTTGGTATTGGATTAGCATCACATTTATGGTAAGCAAATTACCACACATTTTCTCACTTTTCCTATAAATAGGTACCTAGGTAGTAGCGAAATCACACTTAGCGATTTGAGCATAGTTGATAATAGGTAATTGGCTTAGCAGTTTAGCATTAGCAGTTGCGCAGTATTTTCATAGGCTAGACTTAGGAAGTTTGCAGAGATAGTTCTAAGATAGTTGTAGAGTGCCTATCAGCATGAATGCCCCAATTAGGTTGGTTTCTCATAAGTCCCACACGACATTTTTAGGCGAGATTTCAACTAGGCACCTGAAAAGGATGATAAAGAATAAACACTCACTGGCTATCATAGCCATGAAATGGGTTTTGGGACATGATTTCCTTGAATACGAGGATAAATACCGAGTTAACACTGATGTGTGCTCACACTTCGTTGCCTCTATGCTTGATATTGCAATTTCGAAGCCACTAATTTTGCGTCTAGTTAAAGAAATTTTTCCAAAGTACCTGAACGACCTTGAAGAGGTAGTGGTGAATGTTGCATTCGATGGAGGCATTCCAACCCCAAGTGACCTCAGGAGATTCATTGAAGAGGATGTGGTCATACCATGGTTGTCGTTCCTGAGTGGCTTTCACCTCTAGTTGCAGAATGAGCACTACCAAAGGGTCACTCATGCCTGTCACTTCCTCTTTTGCATATACAACATGGTGCCAATCTATGATATTGACTGGTACATATATTTCAAGAACCTGGTGTTCCCTTCACCGCTAGCCATTGCTCTTGTAAATGATGTTGCTACTCCTGGTGATGCCCCCATCGACGAAGAAATTATGGATGTTGTTGATGCATCTATTGTTGCCACTCATGCTATGTATTGAAGACCTCCCTATTTTTTCTTTTTGATTTTAAAACTCATATCAGTTAGTTTACTTTTTGTATATATGCCTGAAAAAGGATTTATCGTAGAATATAGCTAAATACTTTAGAAGTGTGGCCCTTGAGCCATTTTGGAAATGTAAATACTAAAGAATATATATATAATGAAAATATAGCTTTTTATAATCATCTTGTTTTATTTGCCTCTGGATTCTGCAATGTGGGTTACTTTTCTTTTTCAGTATATGTGTGTTCAATTCAATTCTGCATGTGGTTGTTTGATTCTTTCTATCCTTTGAGCTGTGAATTTATTTTCCCTTCTCTCTACAATAATGGGTTACTTGTTTTCCTCCGCGTCGAACCAGAGAATAAAAAAGACCGGCCAACAAAAACAAAAGGGAAAGAAAGAAAAAAGTACTATAAAGATAGTTACATTGGTAGGATATGTAAGCTTAATTAAATAATTTAAGGTGAATTTTGTTAACTAGAATTCCTAGTGCTTCTTTTTCCATGTCTTCTAACTCAAATGTATTATGTTCCTTGCATTGAATTTTCAAACGGGCCTTCCCAAAGGCTATCAAACTTCATGCACTGACCCGGCTCCGCAGCTCTTTCATTAAAATTTAGCACCAAGTCTCCGCACTTTAGACCTTGGTCAAACACTTTCTTGTCAAACTACCGTTTAACCACCTATTGGTGGATAGTCATGGCTATTAGGGACTTTTCCCTTTTTTCTTACACTTCCAGCAATTCGGCCAGTTGGACTTCCAAGGCGCTATTTTGTTCCACCTCAAGAAATTTTAGCAATTGCAGCGCTGGAATCTCCATAGAGATAGGCAATAGTGTCTCCTTTCCATATACTAGCTCATACGGTGAAGTCCTTAGGACTTAGGAGTTATGTAGTTTTCCCAAAGCGTTGCTTGGAGGTTTTTATGCCATTCCCTTTGGTGCTCTGACCCAATCCTTTTGAGGAGTCAAATCAAATTCTTGTTTGCCGACTCAGCTAAGTTGTTCCCCTGCGGATAGTAGTTTGATGATGTTTTAAGGAATATGTCATGCGTAAGCGTGAATTGGCATACCTCAGAGCCTAGGAAAACTTTGGCTTTGTCAGAGATGATGGTTTTGGGTGGGCCAAATCTAGTCACTAGTTCCTCAAGGAAGTCCACTATCTCTTCCTCTATCGCATTCTTTAGTGGTACGACTTTGGTCCACCTAGTGAAGTAGTCAATGGCCGTCAAGATCCACTTGTGTCCTGCACTAGAGGTCGGGTTGTTCATTCTAATGAAGTCCAAGCCCCATTGCGCTAATGGCTTGTCAACCACTATCAGATTGAAAGGAATTGCATAATTCTTTCTTCTTCCTGCAAAGAATTGGCATTCGTTACAAGCTTTTACCGAGGAATATGAGTTGTGTGATTGAAATATTGGATCAATTAAACAAAAATCAAACACATGTTAATAAGACATTAAATCGAAAAGCTGAAAAGAAACAGAATAACACAAACCAAAATCGCAGCTTCTCGAAACAGTCTTATCCTCCTCTAACTTCAGCGTTTTGTTGTTTTCTAGATAGCTCTCAGATCAACGATCAGGCTCAACAAAATGGCAGCTAAAGAATGAGATTCTAAATGCAAACTATGCTGAAAATGCAAAAGTTATGCTAAAATGAAAGATATTGCTGTGATATCTAAACTGACATGAATGAAAATGCTAGTTGAGTGCATGAGTGCGTAAATGAGTATTCAAAAAGTGTGTGTGTATGTGTAACCAAAGCTTGGATGTGTGCTAGAATTTATAGAGTTTTTGAATGGATATGATTGGCTGAATCGATCGACGATCTGAATTAAGCTTGTTTCGAATGAACGGCAGGAGATTTTTGAAAGTGGAAGAGAAAGATGGAAGGTTTCCCTTTTCTTCAATTTCCGTCATTGAGTTTCGAAGGGAAACTTCCATTTCGAAAGATGAGTTAAAAATTTGGAAGGGTGTTAGCACGAGTTAGAAATTAAATAAAATAAATTTATTTAATTTAAAAGTGAAGATAAAAATGGAAACTCACATAATTAAATAAATCATATTTAATTATGTTTAAAAATGAAATTAGGGTGAGGTGGAAAATATTAAATAAAATATTTAATATTTTAAATTCGAATATGGGATGGAGAATATTCCATTATTCAAATATTAAAAATATTTAAACTTTAGAACCAAATGATAATTAAATATAAATAAATTATAAAAATTTATTTAATTTAATTAAGCGGAGGGTAGAAATGTTAGCAATTAAATAAAATTATTTATTTAATTTAAGGTAGAAGAATTTAGAAGATGAACGATATAAATAAATAATTAAATTTATTTATATGTAGATGACATTAGAGGAATTAATTAAATAAATCGTATTTAATTAATTAACAAGCTTAATCACGACCAATTTTAGACATATACATTTTGCCCCTCTTTGAAGTGATGTGTAAAACACATTGCTTCAAAGAAAAAAGAAAAAAAAAAGATTTTTCCCTTGATGTACTTTCGATATTCTTGCTGATGATGCCCCCTCGGGAGGTAAATCACGAATGAGATGGAAAGTGGTTTAGCTTGTGACAGAAAAAGAAATGTCCATTGTGAAAATAAAGTCACATTTTACCCTTGTTTTGACCTTTAAGAGGTAAAAGGTTGAAAGAGACAAGTCATTTGTACTGTTGAGTTTGGTGAAAACTGTAGCTGTGAAAGCGACATTGCGACATGGAGATTTCGTATCATCGCCACCGATTCGAGAGATCACATAGATATCAGAGGCCAGCTGCTTATGGACCACCGGTGAGTCGATCGATCCTGCTATGCTTTCGAATTTTTCTATTTGAATCAAAATTTTCATGATTTTCTGTGGTTTCTGTTTTGAAATTTTACGTTTGTGCGCATATAGCAATGTTTA